>ML411527.1:397-53056 GCA_005239525.1 Nicotiana knightiana
CGACGTTTATGCTCTCATTTAGCTCGGCTTCCATTTCCAATTCACCTACACATTAAATAAACCCCATTAGGCACATACGACGTGTATTTTTATCATTAAAGCACATAAAATGCAAGGTATATAATGCTAAAAATCATGAATTCTAGCCACGCATCACATAATATCCACTAACGAACAAGTAACATGCTGAAATTCAAAGTTATGAACCTTAGTCTTTACAAATCCTTTATCAAATATCAATTATAATTTAATTAATTAAACTAATAAGTTGAGAAAAAATAGTACAAGTAATACATGTTAGACATAAGAATGATTTTTAGTTTCATGCGGACTCTCATCACATCGTGAGCACATAACACCCACAATTATTAGCAAACAATCGTTTATAGCACCTACGGGAAAAATTCCCTCTTAAAATGTTAGACAAGAGACTTACCTCGTTTTCAAGTTTTCTTTCCTCCACAATTCATACTAAAGCCTCAAATCGGTGCCACACAATCCGAAACTAGCCAAATATTGTATAAACTAATCAATATATGCTCAAAAGTTTATAAGTTAACTATTAGAGAAATCACCCTACCTGAATTAAAAGATACCTAAAACTCACACCCAGGCCCACATGCACGGATTTCGAAAAATTTTGTAAATAAAAGTTACCCATAACCTCACAAACACAAATATATAATTTCTACTCAATTCCATAATTATTTTCGTGGTCTTATCCCATTTTTATCTAAACCCAGATTTTTCATCTAAGTCCTAAAATTTTCACAATCTATATATTATTAAAAGCCAAAGAAAAAGACATCATTGTAATCCAAGTGGCAACCAAGAAGAAAGCCACATGCATAATTAGTTAATAATTAATTATTATAAATTACCAAAAATTTAACTACCTAAAATTAACTACTCAAACATTGATAGGGGTTGGTTTATGTTAGTTAATTTCTTTCTTTCATATTTTTAAATAATTTTCGTTTTTTTTTTTAAATAAAAATTGTCTTTATCCATTAAAATTCAAAAACAATTATTGATAAAAATTAGAATAAAAATAATTTAAGAGTACTAAAATATATATTTTCTGTTATATTACAAAAAAAGAGTAGCAGACAAAAATATTAAACAAGTACTATGCTAATAATTTTATTAACAATGTAATGGTTGGTTTATGTTAGTTAATTTCTTTGTTTCATTTTAATAAATAATTTTCGTTTTTATTTTTCAAAATAACAAGTATATTTATCCATTAAAAATCAGAAAATATTATTGTGAAAAATATAATAAAATTTAAAATAAAAAAATCTTTTAAGAGCCATAAAATATATTTCTTTTATTATATTACAAAAGGAAGTGTAGCAGACAAAAATGTTAAAAAGGTAACATGCTAATAATTTCAATTAACAATGTAATTATACTAAATATTGAATCTTCTATATATAATTAAAAGTCAAAGAAAAATACACCGCATTAATCAAAGTGGCAGCCAAGAAGAAAGCCACAAGCATAATTAGTTAATAATTAATTATTATAAAATACCAAAAAATTAACTACTCAAACATGTGTAGGGGTTGGTTTAAGTTAGTTAATTTATTTGTTTCATATTTTAAAATCATTTCCGTTTTTTTTTTAAATACAAAGTGTATTTACCCATTAAAACACAGAAAATATTATTGAGAAATATAATAATATTTATAACAAAAAATAATTTAGGATTACTAAAAAATATATTTTCTATTATATTACAAGAAAAAGTAGCAGACAAAAATATTAACAAGTAATATGCTAATAATTTTTATTAACAATGTAAGGGTTGGTTTATGTTAGTTAATTTCTTTGTTTTCTTTTAAATAATTTTTGCTTTTCTTTTTAAAAATAAAAATTTTATTTAATCAGAAAATATTATTGAGAATAGTAAAATAAAATAAAAAATAAAAAATATTTCAATAGTAATAAAATATATATCTTCTATTATATTAAAAAAAACAGTAAATAAAATTATTAAATAAAGTTATATGCTAATATTTTTTTTATTAACAATGAAATTATACTAAATATTTAATAATATAATAAAAAATACATAACAAAAAGTAATTCGATGACTATATAAGTCTCTTTAATTTAATAGAGATTTTATTCATTAAAATTCAGATAATATTATTGAGAATAATACAATAAAATTTTAAAATAATAACATATTTCAAGTGTAACAAAATACATATATTTTATTATATTATCAAAAAAAGTAGCAGACAAAAATATTAAATAAAGTGATATGCTAATAAAAATTTCTATTAACAATGCAATAATACTAAATATTAGATAATATAATAAAGAAAATACCGAACAAAAAAGTTCTTCGATGCCTATAATAGTCCCTAATTTAATAGAATTTTTATTAATTAAAATTCAGATACTATTATTGAGAACAATAGAATAAAATTTTAAATATTATATTATCAAAGGAAAGTAGTAGACAAATCTATTAAAAATAATATATGCTAATAAAAATTTCTATTAACAATGTAAAAATACTGAATATTGGATAATACAATAAAGAAAAATATAGAACAAAAGAGTTATTCATTAACTATATAAGTTCCTTTAATTTAATAGAAATTTTATTTAAAAAATTCGAACAATATTATTGAGAACTAGAGAATAAAATTTAAAATAAAAATATTCAAGAGTAATAAAATATATATCTTTTATTATATTACAACATAGAAAGTAGTAGATAAAAATATTAAATAAAGTAATATGCTAATAATTTTTTTTATTAACAATATTATACTAAATATTGGATAATATAATAAAGAAAAATACATAGAAAAAAGTTATATGATTACTATATAAGTCCTTTTAATTTAATAAAAATTTTAATATTGGGTATATCGTATTGAAAAATAATATGACAATTAAAATTTATTAAAGTAATATGATCTAATATGTTCAAACAAGCCCGCTTACAATTTAATTTAATTAATATTTTTTTAATATTGATCGCATCGCGCGGGTACGATTACTAGTTTATTATCCAAAATCCGCGTATTAAACTCACATTAAGTAGTAATTACTTGCCTTATAATGATAGGTGAGAAATACCTCTCCAATAGCTCCAAAATCGGCCAACCCAAAGTGAAATGAGAGAAAAACAAATCCAACCCCGATTTAAAACAAGTCTCTGCCCAGCTGTCCCTTCTTCGCGATCGCGGAAGAAGCCTCGCGATCGCAAAGGGAAACCTGTCCCAGGCCCTGAGATCCTTCACCGAGAACGCGAGGTCTTTCACCCAAATGTGAAAGCTTGACTCGCCTGAGCTTCGCGAACACGGGGTCCCCTTCGCGAACGCAAAGAGTAGCGAAGCTGACCTTCCCGTGCTCCTTTTCCCCAACGCGAAACCGGGCAACACGAAGATAAATAGCCACCCTGGGACCCCATCCAATTGCACCAACAAATATATAAACATAGTGCGGGCATGCTCAAACCCCCAGAACACGTAAAACAACATCGAAACTAAGAATCACACCCCAAAACCAAATTGAATAAACTTATGAACTTCAAGGTTTTCAACTTACTCCGAATGCGCCGAATTATGCTTAGACTACTCGGAATGACACTAAATTTTGCGTACAAGTCATAAATCACCTTACGGAACTATCCCCAGGTTAGGAACACCAAACGGACCTCGATAAATCACCTTACGGTCGTTATATTCTCCACCTCTTAAACAAACGTTCGTCCTCGAACGGGTCTAGAATCATACCTGAAGTGCTGAATAAATGTGGATATATGCTTTGCATGTCCTCGTCGGACTCCCAGGTCGCCTCCTCGACTGGTTGGCCCCTCCACTGGACCTTTACATCAGAAACTCTCTTGGATCTTAACTGGCGATCATGCCTGTCAATAATAGCAACTGGCACCTCCTCGTAGCCCAACTTCCCATCCAACTGAATAGTGCTGAAATCAACCACGTGAGAGATGTCGGCGTGGTACCTCCGGAGCATGGATACATGAAAGACCGGATGAACTCCTGATAAACTGGGAGGTAAAGCAAGCTCAAAAGCAACCCCTCCAACTCGCCTCAATACTTCGAAAGGACCTATAAACCTCAGGCTCAACTTTCCCTTCTTCCCGAACCTCATAATACCCTTCATCGACAAGACTTTCAACAAAACCTTATCTCCTTCCATAAATGACACATCACGCGCCTTCTGATCCGCGTAACTCTTCTGTCTAGACTGTGCTGTGCGGAGCCTCTCCTGAATCAACTTTAATTTCTCCAAAGCATCTCTCACCAGGTCGGTGCCATATAACTTAGCCTCTCCAGGCTCAAACCACCCGATAGTAGAACGACATCGCCGACCATACAAAGCCTCAAATGGATCCATCTCGATGCTGGACTGATAACTGTTATTATAAGCAAACTCGGCCAAAGGCAAGAACTGGTCCCACTGACCTCCAAAGTCAACCACACATGCCCTGAGCATGTCCTCCAATATCTGAACTGTCCACTCCGACTGACCATCAGTCTGAGGGTGGAATGCTGTGCTGAGATCTAGCACCAGGATGAACAGAAAACCGAGAACTGTGTGCCTCCTCTAGAATCCTCTCCCTCAGGTCATCAACATTAGGAACACATAAACGGACCTGAAGTCTTAGAACACCATCCTCGCCAATATTAACCTCCTTGGCACCACCCTGTACCACTGTCTCCCGAAGCTCTGCCAAGCACGGATCATCAAACTGTCGAGCCTTAATTTCACCCAATAACGAAGACTGAGCAACCACATATGCTAGAACTCGACGAGGCTCTGAAAGGTCTAATATCACCAGGTGATTATCCAAGGACTGAATGTCCAAGGCTAGAGGTCTCTCCTCTGCTGCAATATAAGCCAAGCTACCCATACTCTTCGCCTTCCTGCTCAAAGCATCTGCTACCACATTCGCCTTACCCGGATGATAAAGAATGGTGATGTCATAATCCTTCAGAAACTCAAGCCACCTGCGCTGCCTCAAATTAAGATCCCTCTATTTTTAAGTGCTGTAAGCTGCGGGGGTCTGTATAAACCTCACAGGACACTCCATACAAGTAGTGCCTCCAAATCTTATGAGCATGAACAATCGCCGCCAACTCCAAATCGTGAACAAGGTAATTCTTCTCATGAACCTTCAGCTGGCTGAAGCATAAGAAATAACTCTCCCTTCCTGCATCAACACACAACCCAAGCCAACACGTGAAGCGTCGCAATATACTGTGTACATCCCAGAACCGGAAGACAATACAAGAAAAGGTGTTGAGGTCAATGCTATCTTGAGCTTCTGAAAGCTCGCCTCACACTCGTCGGACCATCAGAACAGGGCATTCTTCTGAGTCAATCTAGTCAATAGAGTCACAATAGAAGAGGACCCCTCCACAAATCGGCGGTAATAGCCTGCTAAGCCCAAAAAGCTCCTGATCTCGGCAGCTGAAGTAGGACGCGGCCAACTCTGAACCGCCTCAATCTTCTGAGGATCAACCTTGATACCCTCTCCAGATACCACATGCCCCAAGAATGCCACGGAATCCAACCAGAATTCACACTTGGAGAACTTCGCATATAGCTTCTGTTCTCGCAAAGTCTGGAGCACAACTCTCAAATGTTGCTCGTGCTCCCCCAGGCTACGTGAGTAAATCAAAATGTCATCAATGAAGACAATGAAAAAGGAATCAATATACGGCCTGAATACCCTGTTCATCAACTCCATAAATGATGATGGGGCATTAGTCAAGCCAAAGGACATCACCAGGAACTCATAATGGCCATATCTCGTACGAAAAGCAGTCTTCAGAACATCTGAGGCCCGAATCTTCAACTGATGATATCACGATCTCAAATCAATGTTAGAAAACACCCGAGCACCCTGCAACTGGTCAAACAAATCATCGATGTGCGGCAAAGGATACTTGTTCTTAATGGTGACCTTGTTCAACTGGCCGTAATCAATACACATCCACATGGACCCATCATTCTTCTTCACGAATAGAACTGGAGCACCCCACGACGATACACTCGGTCTGATGAACCCCTTAGATAAAAACTCCTCAAGTTTCTCCTTCAACTCCTTCGGAGCCATACGGTACGGAGGAATAGATATAGGCTGGGTGACAGGAGCTAAATCAATGCAGAAATCAATATCATGAAATCTAGCATATCATGATAAGGAGATAGCCAATCCATGCCTAGAATAACCTCAAAATCAACCATGTCGAGCAACAAAAGGTCAACTCTAGTCTCGAACCCACAGAAGGTGATCACACAAGAGCGATAGATCCGGTCTACCACCACAGAATCGCCCACAAGAGTGGACACATATATAGGAGAACCCAAGGACTCACGAGGAACATTTAGGAAATGAGCAAATAAGGCTGAAACATAGGAATAGGTGAATCCAGGATCAAATAACACTGATGCCTCTCTACCACATACTGAAATAGTACCTGTGGTCTCGGCGTCTGAGGCCACTACATCTGATCTGGCAAGAATAGCATAGAATCTAGCTGGAGCACCGGAAGACTGAGCTCCTCCAGAGTGAACAGGAGCTGACTGACCTCCCCTTGATTGGCCTCCACCTCTAGGACGACCCCTGCCGACCTGTCCTCCACCTCTAGGTGGCCTGACTGCTGGTGCTGGACTCATAGGCTGATAACCCTGTTGCACTGCCTTGCCCTGAAACCTGGGACAAGTCCTCCTGAAATGGTTGGAATCCCCACACTCATAACATCTCTCCGGAGGCATGGCCTGCTACCCTGAAGAAGAACCCTGGATAACTGGGGGACGGTGAGAACCCTCTGGCATAGCACTGAAGTAAGGTCTCACTGGAGCACCACGAGGAGGTGGGGGTGGGGGTGCAGAATATGGGCCCCTACTGGGTTGATCCCTACCAAACTGACCTCTGCCCCTAGCTGGGGCACCTCTGAAATCCCCGGAATATATGGCTCTCTTATCCTGCGGTGCTTGCTCTCTGATCCTCGACCGGTAACCCTCGATCCTACGAGCAATCTCCACTACCAGCTGATAAGGAGTCCCCATCTCCATCTCTGGGGCCATGTCGGCCCTAATGCCTGGATGCAACCCGACTACAAATCTCAGCACTCTCTCAACATCAGTAAGTAGTATCATGAGTGCATGGCGAGACAACTCTGAAAATCTAGCCTCATAATCTGTCACTGACATCTGTTCCTGCTCCAGCTGCTCAAACTGATACTGCAACTCTTCGCTCTCAGAGGGTGGGATATATCTGTCTAGAAACATCTAAGTGAACTGCTCCCAAGTGATAGGAGGAGAATCTGCTGGCCTGCTGAGAATATAGGACTGCCACCATCTGCGAGCTCTGCCCTCTAACTGGAAGGTAGTGAAGTCAACTCCATGGGACTCTAGTATCCTCATGTTGTGCAGTCTGTCCCTGCACCTATCAATGAAATCCTAGGCATCCTCGCCCTTCTCACCTCCGAATATAGGAGGGTGCAATCGGGTCCATCTATCTAGTAACTTCTGCGGATCTCCATCCGCAGCTGGTCTAAGCTCAGGTGTTGCTGCTACAGGTTGGGCCCCACCCACGGGCAGTGTACCCGGGGTCTGATAAACTGGTGCTGCATGGCCTTCGGCCTGGGCAGTAGGGGTCTGGACTCCCCCTCCTGCCTGAGATGTGGCAGGATCCGCTGGAAATAAACCATCCTGCGTCATAGTGTACATGAATCTCATCATACGACCCATGACCTCCTGGAAGCCTGGAGCCGTCATAAAGTCCACTGGGACAAGATCTGTTAGGGGCACCTCGCCCTACTCCTCTGTGATAGGATCCTCCACCAGATCTGCTGGGTGTGCTACTAGAATAGCTCTAGGACGCCCTTGTCCCCTACCTCGGGCCGGTGACCTCCCTCGACCTATGCCACGGCCTCGGGCGACGGGGTAGCGGCATCTCTCGAGTCTGGAACATCAGATGTACGCGTCCTCACCATCTGTGAGAGAATAGAAGAATGAGATTTATTAAACCATCAACTGCACGATAGAACATGAATAAAGAGAGGTTTCCTAACACCCTATAGCCTCCCGAAGATAAATACAGGCGTCTCCGTATCGATCCGCAAGACTTTATTAGGTTTGCCCGTGACTTGTGAGACCTATGTGAACCTAGAGCTCTGATACCATGTTGTCACGACCCAAAATCCTAACTCATGTCGTGATGATGCCCAACACCGGGGTCAGGCAAGCCAACAATTTGTTTACTAGTGAAATTTCCTTATTTGATAAAACATCCCCACACTTACCAAATTTTAAGTTTAAAACGTTTAAGTGGAAGAGGATAAATTATCCAAATTAAGTAAATTTATCCACAAGGATCATGAACCAACATATACAGTTCCAAAAATATAAAGTCTACTATGTGTGTACCAGAAACTAGTGTCACAAGTCTACAGGCGAACTAGTAGAATATACAAAAGATGAAATAAATTGTTCTACTGTCTGAAGAAGTAGATAGAAATACACAAAAGATAACTCCATAGTGCTGCTGAGAATCGCCAAGGGAAGCAGCTCACCGTGAAGTCAGGTCCAGAATATACTCTCGGGATCAAGCTCCGGTCGGGTAACCCGATGCACCAGCCTCAGACCTGTACAATTAAGTATAGAAGCGTAGCATGAGTACATAAACAGATATGTACCCAGTGAGTATCCCACTTAACCTCGAAGAAGTAGTGACGAGAGGTCGACGTGATACCTACTAGGGTCAGACAATATGAAATGAATATAGGCTAATCAATAATAGCAGTAATGAATAGTAATAAGGAAATGAGCATCAAATAACATTCTCTAGTACCCTCACGCCATCCCTTTCCATGGAATGCAAGCTGCTTAACCTTCTTTCTTTCATAAAAGCAACAATTACAATTACAGGGCTTCTCATAAATTACCAAACATATAACAGGCTATGAATGTACGGCTGTTACGACGTGAAAAGTAAATGTGCACTACCGAGGGTCGAACAGCCCGAACCATAGATGTATCTATCTGCCCCGCTCGCCAATCGAACATGCGACACAGTTAATATGATACTAAGACTAACCCTCTCTCGAATCATTCATGCGACTCGGGTTAATACAAGACTAGGACTACCCCGCTCGCGAATCATTCATGCGACTCGGGTTCCCGTATAAATACATGATTAGCAGGAGATTCCAGATAATTTAGCAGGGAACATACTAACAGGGTGAGAATTTAATAATGTCAACTTCAAAGCATAACTTCTTAGGCCTTCACATGAGAGATTAAAGGATATTAGACTACTTAGACCATATGCAATATCACCGATATAACACGTAAAGCATGCTTGTGAGTCCTAAACTACCCGAAAAGGCATAATAGTAGCTACGCATGGGCTCTCAAAACTTCGTGCGTGCGTAGCCCCTGCAAATAAGGACAAACAACCATTTATAATCATCTATGGGGACAATTCCCTCTTACAAGGTTAGAAAGGAGACTCACCTTGTGTCGAACCTACTCTCCGGGTCAAGAACGCGCCCGAAAACTCCAAACTCGTCACCCAAGGACTCGAAACTAGCCAAATGTTATACAAATGTATCAATTTATGATCAAAAGTATGGAATTCTCCTATTTACTTAGTTATTTCACCTTACTTGAAAAATCCTAAAATACAACCCCGGGCCCATATGCTCGGATTCTGGATTTTTTTTTGAAGGAATCAATTACCCATAGCCTAAGGATAATTTATATATAATTTTTGTGTGATTCCATGGAAAATTTCTTGGAAATTCTCCCGTTTTCCATAAAACCTAGCTTTTTCACTCTAACCCATGATTTTCCACTAATTAGTGTGTTAATCTACATAAAAATTCAAGTATTCAACTTATATTATAATAGGAATCACTTACCTCTCAGTTTCTAGGTGAAATCTCTTCTTTGAAAGCTCCCAAAATCGCCACAAGTGAAGAAAAATGGCTAAAATGGGACTAAGTCCCATTTAAAACAAACACTACCCAGCTTCCCGTTGTGTGCGATCGCAGCTGGGGCAGTGCAATCACAAAAGTCAACGTCCAGGACTCCCTGAGAGTCTACTGTGCGATCGCACAAGGGGACTTATGATCACGCAGAGTAATTGGGCCAGGCCTGTGCGATTGCGGGGGAGGGGGTGCGAACACAGAGAACAAACTGGGCCAGGCCACAAATCACCCCTGTGCGAACGCAGACAAGCCCATGGGATTGCACAGGGCATTCTCCCACACCCTGCCAACTCCTTCTATACGATTGCATTAATGCACCTGCGATCGCACTGAAGGAAACCAGTCAGTGAAAATCTAGTGTTTTGAATTTAACTCTGAGGGGTCCGAAATTCACCCGAGCCCCTCGAGACCCCGTCCAAAGGCACTGGAAGGTCTGTATTCATGATATGGACTCGCTCAAATTTTTGGAACGTGTAAAACAACAACGAAACTAAGAATTCGACCCCAAAACCAAATTGAATCAAACTTTGAACTTAAAGTTCTAGAATTTGCTTTCAATGCACCGAACCGATCTATACTACTCGGAATGACACCAAATTTTGAAAGCAAGTCATAAATGACATAACGGAACTATTCCCGGTCTCGGAATTCCGTTCGGACTCGATAACACAAAAACACGTTCCAACACAAATTTCAAACTTAAGAAAACTCTAATTTCGATATCGGGAGCCGAAACGCCCCCGGGCCATCCAAAATCCATTCCGAACATACGCCCAAGTCCGAAATCATCATACGAAACAACCTGAACCGTCGAAACTCGATTCCGAGGTTGTTTACTCAAAATGTTGACCGAAGTCAAACTTTGGCCTTAAAGGTCAACCTTAAGGAACCAAGTGTTCCTATACCACTCTGAACGCTTCCGAATCCCGAACCACCCGTCCCCGCAAGTCATAAATCATAATAAGCCACTATGGGAAGTCTCATTTAGGGGAACGGGGCCCTGATACGCAAAACGACCGGTCGAGTCGTTACATATAATGAGATAAATGTCACTTGGCATGCCACCTCAGCACGACAAACAAACATCTCTTTGTTGATCAAGTTAGTTTCAAAAGCATTTTGATTTATTCTGCTTTGACATTATCCCGTACAAAATTATCTAATTCATGTCGTTTTGCATAAATATCCATTTACGTTATGGCTATTTTACGTGAATAGTCATGACAGACCTTCTGAAGAGTTGCACCTCTTCGTTTAACCTCAACATGTTGGCTATAAATAGCACACTATTCTCTCAGATTTTCCTAAGGAAATTTCTGAATTCTCCTATTCCTTTCTGCATTGTTGTAACTACAACAAAGCAACAATAAGTGTGTTTTGTTGTCGCCATTTGTGTTCTTGAAACATTGGGGTTTGAAGTACCACTAGACCAGTGTGTAATCCGTTCTATCTATCATGGGAGGAAATAATCCACAACCTCGGGTACTAGGAGAGGATTAAGTTCCTTAAGGAAACACTGTGAATTTAGTGGGCTCGGATTAATTTCTACTTCTTTTATACTTCTGTTTATACGCTGTGTTCTTCTCCAGAATTATTTTACAAATACATTATACTAACAATCTTAAGGAGCTTAATCATTTTCTGTATTTGTGTTATACTCACTGTTCTGGATACTAAAACCTTCGTGGTTTCCTACTCCCATTTTGGAGATTAAAGCCTTCATGATTTTCTACTCCATTTGTTTACTTTAACGTAGACTTTGTTTCGGTTTAATATCTGTTATTCGGAGATTAAAATCCTAGCGATTTTCTACTCCGTTGGAGATTAAAATCTACGTGATCTTCTACTCCAGTTTTATTCAATTTGAAGATATAAAAACTTTGTCATTTATTAAATGTTTGTTTGTGTTATTCTTTTACAGAAATGACGAATGAGAATGTCAACCAGACCGTTCCTACGGTGACTGCCAATGCATCGACAAGCCGAACAACTCCGGCATTGGCTTCGGCAGAAAAACCCGAAAAATTTTCTAGGATTGATTTTAAGCGGTGGCAGCAGAAGATGTTCTTCTACTTGACGATTTTAAGTCTACAGAAGTTCATTAAGGAAGATGTTCCTGTTCTGCCCGACGAAACTCCAGACAATGAGCGCTTTCTCGTGCCTAAGGCGTGGAAGCATTCTAATTTTCTGTGCAAGAATTATATTCTTAGAAGATTGGAGGACGGTCTGTATAACATCTATAGTAATGTGGAGACGTCAAAAGAACTGTGGATTGCGCTTGAAAGGAAATACAAAACTGAGGATGTCAGTTTGAAGAAATTTGTTGCCGCTAAATTTTTGCACTACAAAATGGTAGATAGTAAGTCTGTTATTACCCAAGTCCAGGAATTGCAAGTAATTATTCACGATCTCCTTACTAAAGGTATAAGTCAAATTAATACTTATGTTGAAAGTATTAATTATATTATTATTACTAACAGAATTTTCATTGAAGGTCTTGTCATCAATGAAGCATTCCAAGTAGCAACAATGATTGAGAAGTTGTCTCCTTTGTGTAAGGACTTCAAATATTACTTGAAACACAAATGTAAGGAGATGTCGCTTGAAGATCCCATTGTTCAGTTGAGAATCAAAGAGGACAACAAAGCTCCTGAAAAGAAAGTTCGTGGAAACTCAACAATAATGGGAGCAAACATTATTGAGGATGCTCCTCAAAATAATAGGAAGAGGAAGAAGACTTCTGGACCGAAAACCAATCCAAGCAAGAAGCAGTTCAAAGGAAATTGCTACAACTGTGGGAAATCTGGGCAGAAATCTGCAGATTGTCGTGCTCCAAGGAAAGACAAGAAGAAGGGTCAAGCAAACATGGTTGAAAAGCGCGAAGATATTAATGAATTGTGTGTTATTCTTTCTGAATGCAACCTGGTGGGAAATCCTAAAGAGTGGTGGATTGATTCTGGAGCCACTCGCCATGTTTGTGCTGCTAGAGAAGCATTTTCTACATATGCTCCTGTTGGACCCGAAGAGACACTTTCTATGGGAAATTCTACAACGGTCAAAATTGAAAGATGTGGCAAGATATTTCTTAAAATGACTTCTGGCAAGGTGATGACTCTGAACAACGTCCTTCATGTTATCGAGATTAGGAAGAACTTAGTCTCTACTGCACTTCTCGTTAAGAACGATTTATGTGCGTTTTTGTATATGATAAGGTTGTAATAAGTAAGAATGAGATGTTTGTTGGAAAAGGTTATCTCACTGAGGGCTTTTACTGAATGTAATGGTCATTGAGAATAATAAAATTTCATCTTCTTCTTACTTACTTGAGTCAAATGGTTTATGGAATATACGTTTGGGACATGTCAATTGTAAAACCTTGCGAAAAATGATTAATTTGGAAGTATTGCCTAAGTTTGAATGCGACAAATAAAAAAGTCAAATGTGTGTGGAATATAAGTATGTTAAACATCCTTATAAGTCAATTGAAAGGAATTCAAATCCTTTAGAATTAATTCACACAAATATTTGTGACATGAAGTCAATATCATCTCGCGGTTGAAAGAAGTATTTCATAACTTTTATTGACGACAGTACTCGATATTGCTATGTTTACTTACTTAATAGTAAAGATGAAGTAATAGATGCATTCAAGCAATACAAAAATGAAGTTGAAACGCAACTTAACAAGAAAATCAAAATGATAAGAAGTGATAGGGGTGGTGAATATGAATCTACTTTTGAAGAAATATATTTAGAATATGGAATAATTCATCAAACAACGGCCCATTATACGCCCCAATACAATGGGATTACGAAAAGAAAGAATCGTTCATTTAAGAAGATGATGAACGCGTTGTTGATAAGTTCTGGTTTGCCACAAAAATTATGGGGGGAAGCCATTTTTACGGCTAACTGGATGCTAAATCTAGTACCCTATAGCAAGACGCAATCCATTCCATATGAAAAATGAAAAGGAAGGAAGCCCAACTTGAATTATTTTATAGTGTGTGGGTGTTTGGCAAAAGTGCAAGTTCCTAAACCCAAAAGGGTAAAATAGGACCAAAAACCGTTGATTGTGTTTTCATAGGATATGCGACCAATAGTAATGCATATCCATTTCTGGTTCATAAATCAGAAATCCCAATATTTATAATAATACGGTTATAGAATCAGGTAATGCTGAGTTCTTCGAAAATATATATATATCTGTATAAAAGGGAATGTGAGTCGATTGGTAAAGGATCTAAACGACCCCGGGAAGAAACAAAAGAAAGCACGTTTAATCAGGAGGATCCAAGACGTAGTAAACATCAAAGAACGTCTACTTCATTTGGACCAGATTTTGTGACTTTCTTATTGGAAAATGAGCCTCGAACATTTAAAGAAGCTACGTCTTCTTCGGAATCATTATTTTGGAAAGAGGCAGTTAATGGTGAAATAGAATCTATATTGAACAACCATACATGGGAATTGGTTGATCTTCCTCCTAGAAATAAAATGTTGGGTTCTAAATAAATTTTTTTAGAGAAAAATGAAAGATGATGGCATTATTGATAAATATAAGGCAAGACTTATGGTTAAAGGACATAGACAACGAGAAGGTCTTGACTATTTTGATACATACTCTCCAATTACAAGAATTACATCCATACGAACATTAGTAGCATTAGTGTAACAACCTGACCGGTCGTTCCGAGAGTTTAGCCCTGAATTTCCCATTTCTGCTTCATTCTTGTATGGTTCAGCTCTTTTATGTTGCGTTGGGTCGATTGGTTCGGGTTCGGAGTGGTCGTGATGAGAAATGAGACACTTAGTCTTTTAAGTTGGTGATTTAGTTGGAAAAGTCAACCGGAAGTTGACTTATAGGTAAATGATCTCAAAATGTGGTTTTTGTGGCTCGGATAGCTTCATTAGGTGATTTGGGACTTAGAAGTGTGTTCTGAATGTCATTCGGAGGTCCGGAGTAGAATTAAGCTTGAATTGGGGAAATTGGATTTTTAGCGATTTCCGGTCGGTAGTGGAAAACTAGATATCGGGGTCGTAATGGAATTATGAAAGTTGGAACAGGTTCGTAGGGTCATTTGGGATGTGTGTGCAAATTTTCAGGTCATTCGGACGTGATTTGGGTGGTTTCGGCATCGTTGGCAAATTTCGGAAGTTTAGAAATCCTTAGGCTTGAATTTGGATTCGATTTGGTGTTTTGGTGTTATTTTGGGTGTTCCTAAGATTCGACTAAGTACGGGTGATCATTTATGACTTGTGGGTACCATTGGTTGAGGTCCCGAGGGCCTCGGGATGAGGTCGAATGATTGGCGGGGGAGTTTTTGGCCTTAGAGTGTTGCTGGTGTGAATTGTTCTGTGATTCCGCAAATGCGGAGGGGTGGCCGCAGGTGCGGTCACTGCAAGTG
Organism: Nicotiana knightiana; assembly: GCA_005239525.1. Lineage (NCBI taxonomy): Eukaryota > Viridiplantae > Streptophyta > Magnoliopsida > Solanales > Solanaceae > Nicotiana > Nicotiana knightiana. The sequence goes on from ML411527.1 coordinate 15,801, forward strand.
CGAATTGGGCATCGCAGGAGCGGAAATTGGCCATGAGGTGAAAAAATGCAGATCCGGTGATTTGGACGCATCTGCGGGGCCGCAGGTGCGGTGCCTGGGGCGCAGATGCAGTCCTGGGCGCTTAAGTGGAAACCGCAGGTGCGATTGAGCAGGCCGCAGAAGCGGTCACGCAGGTGCGGCGCATGTGACCGCATGTGCGGTTTAGCTGTGCAGAGCATATAATAGTAGCCTTCGCAAATTTTGGCTTATTTCATCAAAGTCTTCATACGAGTTGGAGCTTGTGGGAGCGATTTGAAGAGGGAAATCAAGGGAACTTCGTGGAGGTAAGATTTTTGGACCTAAAACTCATTTCTATAGTGTTATTTGACTGATTAGAAGTGAAATTTATGGAAATTTATGACTAAATTTGGGGTTTTAGGGCTTGAGAATTGGAGACTTAAATTAAGGATTTGAGGGGTCGTTTGTGGTTGGATTTTGATGTATTTGGTATGTATGGATTCGTGAGAGCGTAAGTATTTTAGTTTTGTGATTTTTATCGAAATCCGAGACGTGGGCTCGAGGGTCGGGTTTGGGCCAATTTCAAGATTTTTGATGTAAATTTGATATTTCGAGTGGGCTTTGTCCCTTTAGCATATTTTGATGATATGAATCTGTTTTGAATAGATTTGGAGCGCGTTGAGGCTGAGTCGAGAGGCAAAAGCATCGCAGAGTATTTTTTCATCCGGTTTGAGGTAAGTAATGAACGTAAATCTAGACCTGAGGGTATGAAACCCCGGTATTTTGTACTGATTTGATAAGTGAGATGACGCACATGCTAGGTGACGGACGTGCGGGCGTGCAGCGGTAGAGATTGTGACTTGGTCCGTCCCGTAGAGACTACTAAGTCGTATTTGATTTGAAATCATATGATATTCCGTATTTTAGAGATTTATACTATATTTTGGGTTGTATGCCATGTTTGGGGCCTTGTGCCGACCTGTTTGGACCCTCAGGGGTGTTTTACTGCTATTCTCACACTATTTTTGATAGAAAATATGTCTCAGTCATGATTTATACTTGCTCACTATTTATCCCTGTTTATCACCCTGTTTTCAAACAAATGAAAGATATTTTTTTTGGGATGAGTCCCCATGATTTGTGGTGAGTTGTCTGAGTGGCTTGTGAGGGTGTGACTGAGCGAGGCTGAGAGCCAGATTGTGAGGATAGCGATGGATCGGGCTGCACGCCGCATCGTTATATACATACATATATATATATATATACATACATATATATATATACATACATATATATATATATATATATATATATATATATATATATATATATTATATGGCACCTGTTGAGTGTGAGTGCTGAGTGTGAGTTCTTATTGACGAGAGATGAGTCACGAGTGACTGAGAGGATTGCGCGAGAGTCTTCATATTGTGAGTGACACTGTGACCGAGGGCTTATTTGCTATGAAACTACTATTTTCACTCTTCTTTACATTTTTTTGCCTCTAAACAATAAATGTTGAACCAATGTTTTATATGAAATTTGGAAAGGGAAAAACTGTAGTTTTATGAAACTTTCGGGCCGTAGATCCCTGACTTGATTAGTGAATTCCATTGATGTTCATTATATGAATTTACATGATTTTAAAAGCTCGTCACTGCACTCAAGTCCTTATTTATATGTGTTACTTACTGAGTTGGTGTACTCATGTTACTCCCTGCACTTTGTGTGCAGATCCAGGTGCCCGGATAGAGTGAGATTCGATTCTTCATCAATGGAGCAGTTGTCCGAGATTGTGAGGTAGCTGCACAGCGTTCGCAACCCCACCCTTCTCCTTCTCATTTTGTCGCTATTTACATTTTTCCAAGACTTGATGTATTAAGGAAATCGTGTCAGATTTTGTGTTTCATTTAGTTGCTCATGACTATTGGCTCCGGGTTTTGGGGATTTTGTTCAAATATTTTCATTTCTTATCTGCATTTGTGAAATATTTAAATGCGTAAGATTTTGATAAAATTGTGTTATTGTTCTAAATGGAAAGTACCTTGTATTATGTTCAGTAAATTGGCTGGCCTAGTACCACAATAGGCGCCATCACGGCCAGTGTAGATTTGGGGTCGTGACAATTAGCTGCAGTTTATGGGCTTGAAATTCATCAAATGAACGTTAAGACGACCTTCTTAAATGGAGATTTGGAGGAAGAGATCTACATGGAATAACCTGAAGGGTTTGTGGTTTCAGGTAAAGAAAAGAAGGTATGTAGACTTGTTAAGTTCCTTTACGGACTAAAACAAGTACCTAAACAATGGCATGCGAAATTTGACCAAACAATGTTGTCAAATGATTTTAAGATAAATGAATGCGACAAATGCGTGTACATTAAATGTTCCAAATCACACAGTCATTGTTTGATTATATGTGGATGATATGTTGATAATGAGTAATGACATTGCCAACATAAATGCGACTAAGCGTATGCTAACTAGCAAGTTTGATATGAAGGACTTGAGAGTTGCTGATTTAATTTTGGGTATTAAGATCCATAAGATTCCTCAAGGTCTGGTATTTTCACAATCTCATTATATTAAGACAGTGCTTGGAAAATTCAAGTACTTAGATTTTAAAGTTGCAAAGACTCCAATTGACGTGAATCTTGCACTAGCAAAGAACAAAGGCCAAAGCATATCACAATTGGATTATGCTCGTGTGTTGTGATGTTTAATGTATATCATGAATTGTACACGACCAGATATAGTTTGTGCTATATGTAAATTGAGTCGATACACAAGTAATATAGGTCAATCTCATTAGATGACAATGAAATGAGTTTTGGGATATTTAGAACATACCCAAGACTTTGCTTTGCACTACTGTAAATATCCTGCAGTGATTGAGGGATACTGTGATGCAAATTGGATCACCGGTTCGGTTGATTCTAAGTCCAAAAATGGATATGTATTCACTATTGGTGGAGGAGTGGTATCTTGGAAGTCGTCCAAACAAACGTGTATTGCCCGCTATACAATGGAGGTTGAGTTCATAGCCTTAGATAAAGCCAGTAAAGAAGTTGAATGGCTCCGAAATTTCTTGGAAGATATTTCATTTTGGACCAAACCATTTGCCCTAATATGTAAACTTTGCAATAGTCAAACGACAATTGGAAGGGTGGGAGCGTTATGTATAACGGTAAATCTCGTCATATTCGACGAAGAGATAAAAACGTTAGACAATTACTCTCTAGAGGAATTATCATTATTGACTACGTAAAGTCAAGTGATAATGTGTAGGATCCACTTACGAAAGGCCTAACTAGAGAGGTAGTTGAGAAATCATCGAGGGGAATGGGACTATGGCCGAGGACAAGTCATTGTGGCGGTAACTCTACCTAGAAGACTGGAGATCCCAAGATCTAGGCTCAAGGAGATCAAACAAAGTCATTAATGACGGTTCAACATTGTCAACTAAAATTTTGGTCTGTTCTCGTGATGAGACAATGTTCAGTACCAAGGATAAAGCATTAAGGCTTTTTAAGGTTTCTAAATTTGATACGTGGTATATCAAATAGTGTATATACGGGATGACACTATTAGGAATTACCTATGTAAATGTGAAGTGTTAGCCGCTTCAAGGAGAATTTAGTAAGGCCGGTTCTCTACGCACTTATGAAACCAGGCGGTGTTCATGGTTGAAACAAACACAACAATGAGAACCAAAGATGGTTAAGGGTTGATTGTGTAACTTGTGGTTGTCTAGGTATACAACAAAGTTTGACGGTTCAAAAATGTCAAATCTACCGATTGATCGAGTATATCCAACATAAGTTCACTGCGAAAAGTTCAAAGGGAAACCTGCTTATCCAGATGCGATTAATCCTTGCTTGCGAATCACACAGTTTTCATGCATATTTCCATGATATAGCCATTCCCCATTCATGTGGGGGATTGTTGAGTTTTATAAGCTTATTTTATCTTAAAAGAGGGTGAATGGAAAATGGAGGAAAAATGAAATATTTAAGTTTCCCTCCTTGACAAAGGGACGTTGTCCCATATTGGAGGAAGAAAAGAATTTTGATGGGTATATATACAATTGCTCTTCTTCTAGCTCTTAAAGAGTTGAGAAGAATGCGTTACTCCATTCCACAATCAAATGTTTGGATGTGAGCTATACTCCGTGAGGAGCCAAACGGGCGTATGGCCTTGCCATTTGACCTCTTTTCCCGTGTGACTAGGAATGCTCGAGCCTTGCGCCGTCGTCGTCGTCTCTCGCTCGGCTCGGCTCGGCTCGACTCCGGCTTCAGCTTCTACTTCAGATTCGGATTTGAATTTCCATTTTATTTTGCGTAAATAGCCATTTATGTTATGGCCGTTTTACGTGAACAATCATGACAAACCTTCTGAAGAGTTGCACATCTTCGTTTAACCTCATCATGTTGGCTATAAATAGCACACTATTCTCTAAGATTTTCCTTAAGAAATTTCTTAATTTTCCTCTTCCTTTCTGCATTGTTTTAACTACAACAAAGCAACAATAAGTGTGATTTGTTGTCGCCATTTATGTTCTTGAAACATTGGGGTTTGAAGTACCACTAGACCAGTGTGTAATCCGTTCTATCCTGGGAGAAAATAATCCATAACCTCGGGTACTAGGAGGGGATTAAGCTCCTTAAGAAAACACTTTGAATTCAGTGGGCTCGGATTAATTTCTACATTTTATATATTTCTGTTTATACGTTGTGTTCTTCTCCAGAATTATTTTACAAATACAGTATACTAATAGAAATAACTTCATCATCTGTATGTCTCTGACCAGACATCGCAAGTTTGTTTGCAGACATTTTTTCGAGTCTTTGCCAATTGCCATAATGTGCCAATGCAACAATAACAACAACAACAACCCAGTAAAATCTCACTAGTGGGGTCTGGAGAGGGTAATGTGTACGCAAACCTTATCCCTACCCCAAAAAAGTAGAGAGGTTGTTTCCGAAAGATCCTTAACTCAAGTAGACAAAAAGACAAAAGGAGACAATATCGGTACCACCACAGAAATCATAGGAAAAATAGAAGCAGCATGAAATCTAGAAAAGATGCAAACCAAAAGCGATAGCTAGTAAATAGGCCTGGCACTATGAAAAACGAAATAGTAAGGTGCAACATCACCACTAGCTATCTCACACAGAAAACCTACCAGACTAGTCTCACAAAGGTACGAAGTAAGACAAGACTCAACTACCTCCTAACCTACAACCCTAATACTCGACCTCCGCATCTTCCTATCAAGTGCCATGTCTTCGGAAATCTGAAGTCTCGCCATGTCCTTCCTGATCACCTCTCCACAATACTTCTTAGGCTGCCCACTACCTCTTCTCGTGCCCTCCACAACCAGCTGCTCACACCTCCTTACCGGAGCATCTGGGTTTCTCCTCTGTACATGCCCGAACCATCTGAGTCTCGCTTCCCACATCTTGTCATCGATGGGAGCCACGTGCACCCTCTCCCGAATATAGTCACTCCTAATCTTATCCATCCTAGTGTACCCGCACATCCACCTCAACATCCTCATTTTTTCTGCTTTCATCTTCTTGATATGTGAGTTCTTAACATGCCAATACTCAGCCAAATACATCATGGTCGGTCTAACCACCGCTTTATAGGAGTTATCTTTGAGTGTCGATGTCACTCTCTTGTCACACAGGACTGCAGATGCTAACCTCCACTTCATCCATCCTACCCCAATACGGTGCGTGACATCCCCTTCGATCTCTATTCCCCCTAGATAACCGACCCAAGGTATTTGAAGCTGCCTTTACTTGGGATGACCTGTGATACAAGCCTCACATCTAGGCCCACTTCCCCCGGCTCAACGCTCATGTATTCCGTCTTCGTCCTACTCAACTTGAAACCCTTAGACTCAAGAGCCTGTCTCCAAACCTCCAGCCTCTCGTTATCACCGGCTCACGACTCATCAACCAGAACTATGTCATCGGCGAATAGCATGCACTGTGGAACCTCCCCTTGAATATGGTGTGTTAACGCGTCCATCACAAGGGCGAATAAGAACAGATTGAGCGCAGAACCTTGGTGTAACCCCATAATAACCAGAAAATGCTCAGAGTCGCCTCCTACTGTCCTAACCCGAGCCTTAGCCCCATTATACAATGTCTTTAATCGCCATAATAACGTGCCAATGCAGTGTTAGATTAAAATCTTTACCACAGAGGTTGCTTCCCTATAACAAGGAATAAGGTACGTATGAATAACCATGAGAAGACCAAGAAAGTAGAATAAAGCAAAATGCTTCAGAAAAGCTATACTTGTTTATAGCGCTGAGGTGACATGCCAAATGGCATTCACCTCGTTATATGTCAGTGCTACGTAAGATTGATTATCCACATTGGAAAAACTTAACGGAAGACGGATATATTTAAACCAATAGTATTACGACAATGATATTTTTGGACACAAAAGATAAAGAGGAATATATTTAAACCTTTTCTCATAATAAAAGGATATATTTGGCCCTTATATGAAAATAAAATGTATCAAAAAAATAAATAAATACATTGCTTGTTTGCTTCGATTTTTCAAGCTTAATTTTTTGTTCAATACTAACCAACTAGGAGTATATACTATCCATTCTCCAGATAGGGATAAGATGTACACACTATCCTCTTCAAATCTCATTTGTGGGACTATATTGGGTATGTTGTTGTTAATTTCAGATTTTATGAAATCATACAACACACCTATCAAAGTCAAATTTTTAGTGGGATTTAATTTTTATTTGATCAAAGGGATTTATAGTCTGTTTGGCCAAGCTCTTTTTTGGGCCAAATGTGTTTTTTGGCCAAAAATTGAGGTGTTTGACCAAGCTTTTTGAAGGAAAAAAGTACTTTTGAAGAGAAGCAGAAGTAATTTTTGAGAAGCAAAAAAAAAAAGCTTCTTTTCAAAAGCACTTTTGAGAAAAATACACTTAGAAACAGTTTTTAAAAGCTTGGTCAAACACTAATTACTGTTCAAAAGTGTTTTTTAAATTAATAAGCCAAACAACTGCTTCTCATCAAAAACTATTTTTTTTAAAAGTACTTTTAAAAAAACCAATTCTAAAAATAAGTTAATTTTAGAAGTTTGACCAAACGAAGTATTAATTGTTTTAGTTTACGCTAAACGGTCAACGTAAGAAAACGAAAAATAACACAGCTTCAATCACCCATGCTTTTGCCACGTAGATTTCTTTACATTTTTATAGTATATTTCTTTTCTTTAAGGGGGGCGTGGGGTTGGTAATATATAAAGTAAAGCAGATCTTCTAGTTCTACACAAATCACAATCGAATTTCCAAGAATATATATATAGAGAGAAAATTAGAGACGAAATCAAAACCCAAAAAGGCAGCTCCCACACACATTCTCTCTTTTCACTGTCTCAGAGGCCGCAATCCGACCCACCATACCTACCGGTAATTGGTATGAACCCTATCCATCTTCATTCTTCGCCGTCGCTAATTTTTCCTGTTTTACTTTTACCAATTTTCCCTTCTGTCTCTCTCTCTTTTTTTTTTTCTTCCAATTGACTAATTTCTGAGTAGTTGCCTATTCTTTTCCATGCTTTATTCTCCCTTTTTCTTAATCTTGATTTATATATATGCCCTTCACAATTTTTTAGTTGATTGATATGCTGCAACTGTTCTTTGATTCCTCATAATTAGGGTTTTGTAAGTGCTTTAAGATCACCATACGTTGGGCTTTGTCGAATCGAGCCTTCTCTTGGGAAATTGTGACTTTTTTGGGATTTGGGATTTGCCAGAGTTTTGGTTGTAGCGGGTATGATTAAAATTGGGCTACTTTTGGTTGTTGTTGCTTTTGTTTGATTATTTTTCGGAATTTTGATTTTGCAAAGGTTGAAATTTTTTATTTATTGCTTTTCTAACACGAAAATCACTAATGTTATCTTGTTGGTTATGTTTAGCTTATGTGTTGTGCTTGATGGTGGAATTGAACATATAAAGATGGTGATTTTATGCTAAAGATGTTTTTTTTGGTTGGTTTTTTGCAGGTGAAAGATTGAGGGGTTTGTTTCTTCTGCTTTGATTGGAATGGGGAAGGGTTCGAAGAGCGGTGCGGGCAAGTCTGCGTCGCACCAGCTCTTCAAGGACAAGGCGAAGAACCGCGTGGATGATCTGCAGGGTGTGTTCACTAACCTGCAATCTGCAAGGAAGGAGAGTCGAACTTATGATGTTGGGGTGCTTGAAGAGCAGGTTCATCAGATGCTTCGTGAGTGGAAGGCTGAGCTCAATGAACCTTCCCCCGCTTCTTCATTGCAGGCAAGAACCAACCTTAAGTCCCTTTAATGGTGTGTGCAAGTGGTTTTAGTTTCCTTTGATATGCACTATTGCCCATGTTTTGATATTGTCTGGTCCACATTAGTCTTAAATTGATGTGATCAAAGTTTGATATTTGCACGTTCACTTGTGTTTGTCTTTGTCTGTGTTTGTGATGTAGTATGTTATTTTTGCTTGAAGCATCTCGAGAAATTTTTACAAAAGTTTTGGATCTATTACTAGCACAGACTTGTATCTCTATGAGATTCAAGTGTAATTGTGTTCGTTATGGAGTAATTGTGTGCAACCATGGATCTATGGTGTTTAAGTATGTTTTAGTGTTCAAACATTGGCGTAGAGTTTTAATGCACATGAAAATATTAGTTGCAAGTGTTTATCTTGATGCATGGTGGGCAGGGAGGAAGCCGTGTCTCATCAGATATCTATAGACTGCTGCTTGGTGAGGAGGAAGATGACGCTACCAGCGCATTAGCTGCACCTAAGCCTGAGCTTGATGCTCCAAAAAATGATGTTGCTGGATTTCAAGAGGTAATCATTTTCCTTGAAATTAAGCTTGTGCATGTGATGGAATCTCTAAAGTGGTGTCATTTCAACAGAATGAACCTTGTTGGAAATCCATTTTTGGATGATGTTGGTATTTTATCTTAGGAAGTTGATTTCATTATAGTTTGTGAATTGCTAGGATCTCGTTTCCGTTTTATTTGACTGTTTTTGTATGTCCCAGCTTACTTGATAGTTGACCCACCCTTCTCTGCAAATGGAAAAACATAAAAAGTTCTGAACTGATATCGTTGGTTGTTGATGATAACAAATCCAAACTGGACTAGTTTTGCAGACGCAACTATTATTTTAAGCTAATCGTCTAGTGGCTACAGCATATTCCTCTTATCAATAAGGGACCCAGGGAATGACCCGATTTGGTCTGCTGGTGATCTATTCTTAGTCTACTTTGACACATTGATGAACCTTTTCTAAATGAAATGTATAAATTAAGAAAATATAAGAAATGTTTAACATCGAAATGACGAAATGTAAGAACTAGGAATAATAAAGGAACAGTTGAAAACATAATTTTCAAGGAGTTTATTTTACTGATTAAATTGGCAAGCAACTCAAATAAATCTCAAAGTATAACATGTCCAAACTTTATCTAGCTTCACGCATTATGAATGTATTTCTTGTTTTTAAAATGAAATGTATAGATTAATGACACAAGAATATGTGTAGCCACGAAATTCCAGAATTTAATGTAATAAATGACTAATTGAAAACTTAATGGTCAAAGAGAAGTTTCTTTTGATCTCGGAAGTGCAAGCAGGTGAAATAAATGACAAAGAGTATGACATGTAGTCTTGATCAGGAAGAGTACAGCATGTTCTTTTTTTTATAAGAGTATTAACATTTTTCAAACCTTTATGTAGATAACTCCTGAATGTAGTTCACCTCAAAGCTTCAATTTTGGAATTTGTTAGTATCTGTCATGCTACACCATAGTGTTGAATTTGATTACATTTGTAGCTCTTACGAACTCACAGAGTAGGTATGCCATTATTTTGGTTCATCTGGAACATGTTTTTCCTCCTTTTTGTAACTTGAATCTTCTGTTGGATTTTTGTTTTATAAAATTTTATGTTATTGACTCCTTAATTTTAGTTTCTTTGACCTACTTTTCTCCGGACATGATCTCTGGAATATGTTTGCATCTCTCCTGGTACACCATTGTGTTGAATTTGATTAATACATTTACAGCTCTTTTGATCTCATCGAGTAGGCAAGCCATTATTTGGTATATCCGAAACATGTTTTTCTTCTATTTGTAAATTGAATCTTCTGTTGGATATCTGCTGTATACAGTTTTCTGTAATATTGCCTTTATTGATTTCATTGATCTATTTTTTCCTGGAAGCTTGTAGGTTCTGAATTATGATTATGTCTTTCAGTCACGATAATGCTATTTGATTTGTGTTTAGATAACACTTGTTGCTTTGTTGAATGTATGGATCCTTTCTTGCTGTTGGTTAAAACCAACTTGCTGTCGTTGGATGTTAAATTTTTTACTAGACTCGCTTTAGGAGTTCCAGGCCTGAATGTGGTTGTCTTACCATTTGCCTACGTAATAGGAACAGACCAGCAGATGATTTGAAATATTTCTTTTAATCCACAGAACTGAAAATTATATTACCATGTTAGACTATTTGGTGAGGGTGTGGTTGCTGGTGGAGTTCTGTCTAAGGAAATTATCCCAGAAAGTGCGGAGGTACCTCAAATATTTGAAAATGTGAACATTATCTAGAGTGCTCCTCTAGTCCCTCGTTACATATCAATCAACAAATCAACTGTGTTTCAGCAAATTATTTATGGTCAGCATTATGAATCCTTTGTATCTATTCTGCTCTATTGACCAATAATGCTTTGCTAAGTTCACATAAACAGAGTTCTCTCTGTTGCATATTAGGAATAAATTAATTCCTACCATCAGCTAGGTGTTCCTTATTCCTTGCCTTTTGCTTAAAAGTTTCAAGATAGTGTACTTGACTAATAAGCACTTTATTCTTTTTATATAGCATAGCTTGATATCTTGAATTTGAAGATGTTTTCCTCCAAATTTTGTCCTCATAATGTGGTGTCTCTCATGGCTGACCATCTTGTTGAACTTTTACCTGTTTCAGTTTGATCATCAGTTTGCTGTCTTTCTTTCTTTTCCTTGCGCCGGACCCTCTAAGAATGTCACACCTTTAAGAAACTTATTGGCCGTCCTTTCTCAGATAGTTTTTCCTGCAATCTTTTTTTCTTTAACGGTTTTGCACTTGCACTAAGTTTATCAATGAATCCTCACAACTTAAGCGATGTGTTTTCTGCAGGGTTTCAATGCAACTCTGGTGCTGCAGGAGCAAGGTTACCAGTTGGTTGATCAGTGCAAAAGTATGCCTTTAGTGGTCAACAATGCAGGGATTAACAACCTAGGCATTGCAACACAACAAGATTACAATTCTTTTGATCTGCAGCAAGACTTTGATCAGTACTTCCCCGGATTTGATGCTTTAAATCTTTGTCTAGAAGATGTGTTGCCTCCTGTTCATATTAGTCCTCCACCCTCTGCTTTCCTGGGTCCTAAATGTTCACTTTGGGATTGTCCTCGACCTGCGATGGGGTCAGATTGGTGTCAGAAGTCTCATGACTACTGCAGTGACTATCATGCTTCTCTTGCGCCTAATGAAGGTTATCCTGGAGCACCTCCAGTTGTTCGACCGATGGGTATTGGCTTAAAGGATAATTTGCTTTTCCAAGCTCTAAGTGCAAAAGCACTGGGGAAAGATGTTGGTATTCCGGAGTGTGAAGGTGCTGCCACTGCAAAATCCCCTTGGAATGCACCAGGTTAGTGTGCTGAGACACTTCTGTATTTCTGATTGCTGTGTCATATACCAGATCAGTTTATTCCTCTTTTATTTTACTTGTAAAATCTGATATCGATTTGTTTGCTTATGCTTCTGCAGAGCTCTTTGACCTTAAAGTTGTTGAAGGTGAAACAATCAGGGAATGGCTTTTCTTTGATAAGCCTCGAAGAGCATTTGAAAGCGGAAACAGAAAGCAGAGGTCACTGCCAGATTATAACGGGCGGGGTTGGCATGAGTCTAGGAAACAAGTGATGAATGAATACGGAGGGCTGAAGAGATCCTACTATATGGATCCACAGCCGATGAAAAATCTGGAATGGCATCTGTATGAATATGAGATCAACAAGTATGATGCGTGTGCCCTGTACAGATTGGAGCTGAAACTTGTTGATGGGAAGAAGAGTCCAAAAGGGAAAGTAACGAATGAATCAGTTGCTGATTTGCAAAAGCAAATGGGAAGACTCACTGCTGAATTTCCTTTGGAGAACAAGCGCTCTGTTAAAGGAAGAGCAAAAGCTAATGTTGCTGTTCCGAATCGAATTGTTCCAGCTAGTGAAGGTTTTGATCATGGGACTGGTGCACCTTTTCCTGACTATCTCGTTGATAATTTAGGTGGCTACTACGTAACGTAGACTGGATAGCTACTTGGATGCTTTTAAAATAAGAGGCTTTTTGTCTTTGTATTATACATAGGGGTGTTTATAGGTCGGTTTGGCATCGTGTCGAAAGATATCAGTTCCATAATCCTTGGTGATTTTAAAAATGTTATTCCATACCAAATTAAATTCGGTATGGTTTGGTATTCCACTTTCAGATTTTGGTTTTTACCAGTATTACTCTTTGCGGTTATGTTCTATCAACCAAATTTAGAGTAGAGAATTAAAACTTTTAATTGTCATTTATGATGATTTTTCAGATTCAAGCAAAAATGGAAAAAATTAAATTGAAACAAACTTAAAATGAATGTGTTTGCAATCATTTGACAAATTAAATTTCCGATAACAACTTTATTTACCATTTTTAATGCTAAGAAGGCCCTATAATAACTAATGGTTAGAGCAAATTCTTTGACCAGGATCAACGATACCTATCAAAAATAGAAAATTATTTTTTCACTTCAAAATAAAGAAAACTTGCCTTTTAGTAGTTATTATATTAAGGACGATTATATATATCATAGAAAGACCTGGCCTTAGACATAAGAAAAGGGGTTTCTACTCTGACCGTACTGTATGATACTGATAGAGGATATATTATTAAATAAATTTCAGTAAAAGCCTGCTTTCTTCTATATACTTTGGTAGCTAATCAAAATATCAAATGATGATTAACAAATTCTTCACTTCAAATTCTACTGTTGGTTACTTAACGGATATGTTTCTCTTAATTGGGGCTTTTGCATCTGTACTCACTTTTTGTGCCACGTTTTAACTTATACCCGTTTTGTAAAAAAAATTGTATCCGTACCCGCTTTTGCGCATAACTTCAGCATGCGGGGCTGAAATAGCAAAGGCAATCACGCAAAACTTCAGCATTCTAGTAGACGGGCCTGAAGTAGCTTGCGAACTTCAGCTCTAGAGATGAAGTATGGGGAACTTCAGCTCTAGAGCTGAGGTTTTTGTCTTTATAAATGGGGAACTTCATGTTATAAAGACAAAAACTTCAGCATACCGGGCTAAAGTTCCCCCAGTTACACTGGGGAACTTCAGCTCTAGAGCTGAAGTTTTTGTCTTTGTAAATGGGGAACTTCAACATATGGGGCTGAAGTTCCCAAGTTATAAAGACAACAACTTCAGCGCATGATGCTGAAGTTCCCCATTTACAAAGACAAAAACTTCAGCATAAGGGGCTGAAGTTCCCCCAGTTATACTGGGGAACTTCAGCTCTAGAGCTGAACTTTTGTCTTTTGTAAATGGGGAACTTCAGCATACGGAGCTGAAGTTCCCAAGTTATGAAGACAACAACTTCAGCGCATGATGCTGAAGTTCCCCATTTCCAAAAGACAAAAGTTCAGCTCTAGGGCTGAAGTTCCCCCAGTTATACTGGGGAACTTCAGCTCTAGAGCTGAGGTTTTTGTCTTTATAAATGGGGAACTTCAGCATACGGAGCTGAAGTTCCCAAGTTATAAAGACAACAACTTCAACATAAGGGGCTGAAGCTCCCCGGTTTACAAAGACAAAACTTCAGCTCTTGAAATTGGGAAACTTCAGCTCTAGAGCTGAAGTTTTGTCTTTGTAATTGGGAAATTTCAGCTCCGTATACTGAAGTTTTATCTTTATAGAGCTGAAGTTTTGTCTTTGTAATTGAGGAACTTCAACCCCGTATGCTGAAGTTTTGTCTTTATATCTGGTGAACTTCAGCTTAACTGGTGAACTTCAACTCAGCGAGGGAAAAGGGAGCTCAAGTTATTTAAAACGTGGGTACAAGTTAAAAGTTTAAAAAAAAACGGGTATAGGTTAAATGAGGGCGACCAAATAAGGTGCCCCGCACACTTTTTACCTCTTAATCAAATTTGTTTTATTAATCATATAGTCTGTGAAATTCAATTTGTCGAAAACTATGCATGATTGCAAACCTCAACAACTTCATATTAGAAGTTCATAGAACTCCAGTCAATTCAAGCAATGCATCTTGGAGTTGCTATACAAGATGAAAAGCTGCCCACCCAAAAAATTTCGAGCTTGACGTCGCTATACTACTGATGCTTCTGACACTAACTAGAAACTATCATCTTGAGCACATTTTTTATTTTTCACAATTAGTGATGTCTAAACCAACTTGTGTACACTCTACTAATCCACCCAATATCTCCCACCTTCCACCCGCACACATACTGAATAACTCTTTCACTAAGATATAGACATGAAAAATCACATTGCATTGCTGATATTAGAACCTAGTGTCCCATGGTTCATTCAGTGAAAAGTGAGGCCACTACTGGATGCCTATCAGTCGCGGCACACAACCCAAGCAAAGCTGTATACAGGCATTTTATAGCATATTTGAGGAGTTGATTATCTGCATGCTTCGGGTACTATTCACCAAAGCGGAAACCTACTTGATTATGTGTTTAGATTCGATCTCACGCGAGCTATAATATAACATTCATGATATAATACACAACAGTAATTGCAACTATTTGAACATAGAAAACTTGTCACATGGAGCTTATTTATCGAACCAAGAGGCTTTCATACAACTGCTGAAGTAGTGATGAAACATAGAATTATCACCAGAACTGACATCAAACTTAAGGGAGCAGGCTACTGTCTACATAACTAAGCAGATTGCCACTAGAACCTAAGAACCATCATCGTCTTCGAGGTTGTTGACTCGTTCACACTCGTCAATCCATTCACTATATCTGTGAGTTCTCAACAAAGAGATATGAGAGAGGGAGGGCGGGGCACAAAGGGAGGAAATAAACGCACATAGCTATGCTAGATGAACTTACATATCAATAGGCTCCGTCAGTGCTGCAGGATAAAAAAGTAAGAACTGTTAGCTTAACAATAAAATCCATTTCGAGGGAGGACCCATCAAGTGTTCCAAATGTTCATTTCCTAAGAAGCTAATCTTTGAAGAATGAAGCTGGCTTCATCGAAAAGCTTATGCTGTAACAGAGGACACTTTTATCATTTATTTCAGATTTGTAACACGACTCTATCTGCTCTGGTATGCAGGCCAAGGGCAAGAAATGTGCTAAACAAACTTGAAACAAGTGAATGCAGCTTGTGCTCTTTTTTTGGGATAACCGAAAAATCCCCAATGGCCGTTGGCCAATGGCGAATGATTGGAAACTCGGAGGTTAACGGGACCAGCCACTACCCTTCCGCACTGAGATACCATGTTTTCATCTGTGGCAAGATTCGAACCCATGATGTATGCCTAACCCACACATTGCGTGATGCGCTCTTACCACTAGACCAAAACCCTTAGGACACAGATTGTACTCACTATCTTACAGAAGGCAGATCATCTAGAGAACCATAATTGCACATAATAATTGATTCGATGCATAAAAAGATGATGTAGAACATAAAAATAAACATCTCTAGTTTCTTTTCACCTCTTTTAGTTAGTCCTCCAAATATTTTATGTTGTCAAAATAATTGCACCATGTTTTCTGAAATGAATGCACGCAGTGGACAACAAATAAATATATTAGAAACCAAATATCTAACATACCTGTAACAGTGGTGCTGAAGCTCTCTTGACAAATCCTGCATGTTGCCTCCCCAATCAAGTTTTTCATATCACTGAAAAACAGTAAGTGCAAGCTTGAGCATTGACATATCATATAAATGGCCAACCAAAAAAAAATACTAGTACAAGCTTTTGTTAATGAGTAAAATCTATTAACACATGACATGTGCGGAACTAGAAACTGCTACTTGGAACACACAAGTATAACAGAGGTTATTCATCCGAACGAAAAAGGAAAACACAGCTTATTCCTCTCAGAACTCTTCTGCTATTTTGTCTGGCGGAAAGGACAAGTTTTATGTTCTCCTGTGTTAATCTTTCTGCAGACCATCCTTCTTAGCCTAACTTAGGAGTTATCATCCACATCTAACAGCCTCCACAGACTGCACTATTTTGAAGGGGTCTTTAGATGCGCACAAAATCATCAGCACCATCACTCAAATGTTATGTTACGCGCGCTCTCCAAAAATGCAGCCGCACCCGTGTGAGCACTACTTTTGGAGGATCCGACACACACACACTGACATTTTCGGAGAGTCCGAGTAACATAGATCAAAGGAAAAAGTCAAAGTATATGGTAACACATATGAGTATTGATCCAAAATTAAATATCCTTCTATCTTTACCCACAGAAGAAGTGTCTAAACTGGTGTGAACATGAGAAGGGAATAGCCGCCAACCCCAACCTGTTTGGGACTGAAGCGTAGTGTTGTTTGTGAGAAGGGAATAACCCAATCTGGTCCATGGCTATGCAGAAAAATGACTTGGACATAGAAATGCAAAAGTAATTAATTTACATGCGACATTCAACGCTGGTGCCATGGCTGCAGAAAGGACAGCTGAAGACAGTGTCAAGTTTGTCCATTCTCTTCTTTGGAGGCGGCTTTGATTTTGACTTCCTCTTCCCCATAGCTCAAGCAACTGTCGGGCACAAGTTTAGAAACACAAATCAGCTAAAAGAAAACAAAGCAAATTATTAATGAGAAGTGTGGCATTTATAGCTCTTCTGCACCCTATATTAATTGGTTCCACTTTGGTGAAGAATAACCATCGCTATTTGAGTTACTTTGGTTCATTGCACCAAGATAGTATCACAAAAGAACTATGTCGATCTGACATAGCATTGATTAGTCCGCAAAGGAAGCCAGATATTTAACCCAGAAGAATTAAGAGAACACATTAGCATGCCGTACTCTCTCTCTCTCTCTCACACACACACACAGAGTTCAGTTCCACAAGAAGTGGTCCTATCATGTTCAGGACAGTGTTATTAAAAGCCATGAAATGATGCGAAGCGAAGTGTATCGCTTAATGGTTGAAGTCTACATGCTTCAACAAAAGTTTGTGCTTCAACTAATGACGTGCAAAGAGATCTCAATGAGAAACAGCCGATCCTTTGAATCTCAACTTTGAGGAGTTGGATTAATATCAGCATTGTTGTATATTAGACGTTGAAATTTGATTATTATAATACTACATTTATATATGTATGGTATTTTTGGAATTTTCAGTAAATTGTGTGTTTCACTTTAAAGAAGCGTATGTTTCACTTCTAGCTGTACGCTTCAAACCCCCTTGACCCTGTCGTTTTATTGCGCTTTTTACTTTTAAAAACATTGATTCGTAATGTACCTCTTCCACCTTTACGACCAGACCCTTCTGTCCACGTGTCTAAATTTGAAAACGGCCAAGTGATGACGCATCAATCAAATGTTAATAAGGATCCTAACCAGTAAATGCCCCCTAAAATGATCCATTAGGTATGGACTTCAAAGCTGAGGAAGAACATATGCAGCATGAAGCAATATCACAAAATTTAGCATCTAATTTTAATTTTTAGGCAAAAACTTGCTCCAGTAATCCCAGTCTAAAGAAAAAGTGCATTAGACAAAAACATGAAACTTTAGAAAATTTCCTTACACCAAGGCATTCGAAAAAGTACAACAACCTCAAATACTGAAGCCATGTTCGAGTGCCCATTAAATAAGCATAGACCAGAAAATAAGCATATTCTGGAGCACAACCAAGTATGAAAAGTCAAAAAAAAAAAATCTCCAACATGATAAAAAAGAAAAAAGAAATAGCAGATTCTCAGGGAGAACTCATTTCACAGATGAAGGGTAATTCAAAATTACACCAAAAGTTCACAGAGATATACAAAACAAAGCAAAAAAATTATAAAATATCCCCATAGCCAAAACCCTAGAGCTCAGCTGAAAAATCATTTTCCTTCCTTCTTTTCAACAAGTGATTCACATGAAGCACCAGCCACTCAAAATAAAAAAGACATGATTTTGGGAAATTGCCAAAGCATAATCACGGGATATTAACAACATTTCTTTATTTTTAGCCGTAGAAAGAGAGAGATACCTGATGAAGAACAAAGATTGAGATTGCCTCAAGTAATCTGCAAAATAAAGAGTGAATTTTTACGAGAAACTCAATAGATGATTGTATGATGAGATACAGAGAGAAAAATAGGGAACTCACCGACTCGGTTCCTTGACTCAGCGAAGCCGACAACCGAAAATCACTACGTATCAATTTATGTCTGTCGAAAGAACATTTATTGAAAAATCAGATTGGATAACCTTCTCTTTTTTTCTTTTCCCTTTTGCGCTTTCTTGTTTCTGGGAAAATATTTATGCTTTTTGCCTAAATGCCTAATGCATGCATCAAATTTAACTAATCTAATCTAATTCTAAGAATAACATTGCTTTTGAAGAAAAAAGAGTTACGTTTACACCACAAAAATTTATAATCTAATAATATATAATGAGAGTCTTGGTATTGTTTTCATTGTTTTTTTTTCTCTTTCTCCCATGAAATAAGATATTTTAAAATTTTTTTTTTAATAAAAAGGAGCTAGATTGACGTTTCACAATCATGAATCTTTACCATGAATTTTGAAATATTTTATTCTAAAAATTAAGTTTTGCTATTTCACGTATTTTAGATACGATATGTGTTAGCAATATATTTACATCAGCTACAAAAGTTAATCACCATAAAAAGGTTTTATTTTATTTTATATGTTTCTTCAACGTCATGTGCTAAATGAACGTGGATTAACTTTAGCTAACAATAATATCCTTAGATAGAGTTGTTAAAAAATAGTAGTATGGATCTGGTAATATGTAATAAATATCAGGAGCAATAATACAGTATTCAATAATAATGAACAATAATAAATGACATAAGTAAATAGGGAGGAATGATTCGCCCGATAAAAGAAAATATGTGAATTTTCCTCCTGGCAATGATGAATGATAGACAAATTCTTAAATATTCGAGTTATTCTCGAATCTGATGAAAAAGTATGAACCAGAATCTCAGTGAAAACGTGGTGTTTGTATCTTAGCAAGAGAGAGAATCTTTTAGTCAAAATGTTCTTTACAAATGAATATCACATGCCTATATCATGGTCTCTTTATCTATTTATACGAGACATATTCCTAAGAAATCCTAATAGTACAAGTCAGATAATATCTACTAGAATATTTAAGAAAATATTCTATCTTGAAAACTAGTCGTTACCGCTTTGCGAACGATACTCGACCTCGAAGCTTATTGACATCTCGACTACGACTCTCGTCAACTCTTCGAGAGTAACATAGAATACAAAAAGTAAGAGAAGAAGCATTAAAAAATTAACATGATTAACAAAAGACATATTAATTAACCAAAATCTGATTAAATTTTCAGATTTAACCAATTTAAGCCACATCATATATTTATTGATTTAAGGTACAATATGTACACAGTCATTGTACTATTTATGGCCATATTCATGAATCCTTTATAGTAATTCTACTCCACATAAGCTCGTTTTATTACCATACATAATAATTTGTCGTTTAAGATAAATTAGGATCGGACGTCTAGGTTATTCTTTAAAAAAAATCATTTATTCCGTATATTACATACAAGTCTCTAATTAGTCAAATAGTGTGATAGACCTTAAAGGTCATTCCGTATATTCTAGCTAATTCTGTGTTTCAAGGTCGGAAAAAAAACCCTCCTTCAATCTCACCTCGATTCGCGTGCGCAATCCGGACGTGTAGCCGGGAAGCCTTTATGTGAAAAACTGATAAAAATAATAATTTTGTATTAGAAATTTAAATAAAGTTGACTTCGATCAACGTTTTTGGTAAACGGACCCGGACCCGTGATTTGACGGTCCCGGAGGGTCCGTAGGAAAATATGGGACTTAGGCGTATGCCCGAAATCGAATTCCGAGGTCCCAAGTCCGAGAAATGAATTTTTAAAGAAAATTGTATTCTGAAAAATATAAAGGTTTTTGAAAATAAAATGTTATGTGAAACCTGTGGTATCGGGCCCGTATCTTGGTTCCAGAGCCCGGTACAGGTTCGATATGATTTATATGTTTTATCTGTGAAGTTTGGTATGAAACGGATTTCGTTTAGCGTGATTCGGACCTTAAATGCAAAATTTGATGTTAAAAGAAGTTTTGAGGAATTTCATTTATTTTTGGTTTGATTCGTCGTTTTAGTGTTATTTTATGTGATTTGGAACCTCGAGCGAGTCCGTATTAACTTATAAGGCTTGTTTGTGCATTTGGACGGGGTCCCGAGGGGCCTCAGATGTGTTTCGGATAGGTTCCGGGTCCATTTCCCTATTTTGAACTGCTGAAAACTGTCATCCGGTTTCCTTCTATGCGATCGCATAGAAGGATCCGCGGTCGCATAGATTGTCTGACTCGCCCAGTAATTTCCTTCACTGCGATCGCAATAGTTGGTCCGCGATCGCAGAAGCCAACTTACTCCTTATATACGATCGTATAACCTATTCCGCGATCGCGTAGAGCATTTTAAGCCAGCTTCATTTTCCTTCTACGCGATCGCGCCTCGATCCCCGCGATTGCGATTCACAAAATACCTGGACAGAATATAAGTTTGCAAAATCGGGGGTTTCACCATTTTAAACATATTTTGACTTCTAGAACTCGGCCTTGGGCGATTCCTTGAGGTTTTTTCACACAAATCGAATGGGTAAGTGTTCTTCCACTAGAATTAATTATATTTCATGAATTAGTTCTTATTTTTATTATTTAATTTGTGTTTTGGGTTGAGGGGATTGTGGGTTTTGAAAGAAAGTTTCTAAAATGAAAAATCATGATTTGAAAGACCAAATGTTATCGGAATAGGATAAATTTAGTATGGGTGAACTCGTATCGGAATGGGTAAGTTGGCTTCCGCGATTGCGGATGGGTTCCTGCGAATGCGTAGAAGAAAAACTGGGCATTTCAAATTTACACTATGCGATCGCGTCTAAGGCTATGCGATCGCATAGAAGGGAGGAACAACAGACATAACATCAGCAAAAACCAAATTATTTTCTAAGTTTCAACACCCCAACGCCTATCCGAAACTCACCGGAGCCCTCATGGCTCAAAACCATATATGCACACAACATCTACAACATCCTACGGACTTATTCGAGTAATTATACCACCAAAATAACATCAAAAACAACGAATTAAACCCAANAGGGGTCGACTTCTGGGTCGATTTTTATGATTTTGTAAAGATTGAGACTTTATCATTAGGAATCGTTCCTTATACGTTTTATGTGTATTTTGAAGTTGTTTTAGTTGATTGTAAGCCGTCCGGAGATCTTTCCGCCCGAGAAGTCTATTTTTGAGTACCGGGTTGTCGTCTTTGAGGTAAGTATCTTGCCTAACCTTGTGTGGGGGAACTACCCCTTAGGATTGAGTCTTCCTTGTTGATTGTAGTCCGAGTATGCGAGGTGACGAGTGTGTACTCGTACTTATTTGCAATTAGATTGCCCTTTTAGGATTCGTAGATTCTTATATTACCTGTGTATGATTTGTAATTGTTACACTTGAATCCTTGGTTGTTAATTTCATTCCTTCCTGTTTAAATTAGAATTACTTGTTTTTGGATTCTTCGTTGGCTATTTGCCTTTACTTGACTTAACTGAATATTCTACTTCTCTTATCATCATGCTATATTTTCTTCCTAGCTCGCCTAATTGACTATAATTAGTGTCATCTAGCCTTATAGTTGACTAGCCGTAGTTGGAACATTTATTCGTTGGAGTCAAGCATGCCCGTGAGTCTTACATTGTGATTTATATGACTATTCCCTTAAGTGCCACTTAGGTCTAATTATTAAACATTTATGTTATTGATATTTCCTTGTTGTGTCCTATTATTGGGCATTTTGTTTTAAGCTGAGTGTTATTCCGTGAAGTAAACTGTTTAGGTGAGATTGGTTATAGCTGTTTCCCTTGCCGAGATGTTATGGTTTCTGTTACTGTCTATGCTGTTAATGATATGGTTTGTATTGTTGACTCCCTTGCCGGGATGTGATGGTTCCTATTACTGTTTATGCTGTGAATGATATCGTTTGTACTGTTGACTTCCTTGCCGGGATGTTGTGGTTTCTATTACTGGTTATGCTATTAATGATATTATTTTTATTATTGACTCCCTTGCCGGGATGTGGTGATTTATGGGTCATATTGTTGATTTTTCCTTGCCAAACTGTTGTTTTTGATATTGTTTGGGTGAAGAAGAGTGTAAAACACGAAGGATAATGTCGTGCCATGTTCATGATATTTAGCACGAGGGAACATTTCGTGTCATGTTTATGATATTTAGCACGAGGGAACATTCCGTGCCATATTTCTGTTATTTAGCACGAGGGAACATTCCGTGCCATGTTTATGTTATTTAGCACGAGGGAACATTCCGTGCCATGTTTATGTTATTTAGCACGAGGGAACATTCCGTGCCATGTTTATGTCATTTAGCAGGAGAGGACATTCCGTGCCATGTTTATGTTATTTAGCACGAGGGGTAATTCAGTGCCATATTTATGTTATTTAGCACGAGGGGAAATTCCGTGCCATGTTTATGTTATTTAGCACGAGGGAAAATTCCGTGCCATGTTATGTTATGTTAGCACGAAGGGACATTACGTGCCATGTTATGTTATGTTAGCACTAAGGGACATTCCGTGCCGTATTTATGCATTACTATTTCCGTTATTCCTGTTTGCTATGTACTGCATTTGCGGGCAAGATTTGATATTTCCCTTGTACTGCACGGCAATTTCTGAGTTGCGGACTGAGTTCCGGCGGATAAATCTTGAGGAGATTTTGATCAAGGGATTTTATTGAAAAGTATTATTGAAGAAGCAATGGTTTTGAAATGATTATAAGTGAATGACTTTTACATCGAAGCATATTTGAAAAGTACTAGTCTTGCCTAAAATGATATTTGGAAGTCATTTATTGGGAAAGTATCTTTGGAAAGTTTCGTATTTTGAAAGAAACTATGTTTTACGTAATTCTCTCTATTAAATATACTTATATCTACTTTTGGAGAAAGTATGTTTTCAAAGGAAACTCTTCCATACTAAAACGATTTTATTNAGTAGAGTTGAGTTATTGGCGTTCTCTATTGTCTTGTGTTGCCTTTCGTTTTGGCTTGTTTTGTTTCCATCTTTCTGTGTACTTTTATGCTGTTTCGTGATTGATTTATGTAATTTCCTTCCGCTTTATATTGTCATTGTCATAAATTATTCCGTGAAGCCTTAGGTAGATGTAACGTTCGGTCATTTTTATATTCATGTTATTTCTTTTGTAGACCAGTGGTGTCTTGACTAGTCCTCGTCACTACTCCACCGAGGTTAGTCTTGATACTTACTGGGCACCGTTGTGGTGTGCTCATACTACACTTCTGCATATTTTTGCGTGCAGATCCAGGTATATATTGTAGTAGCTGTGTGGATGATTTTCGAGACTCAAGGTAACCTGCTGTTGCGTTCGCAGGCGTCAGAGTCACCTTCTTTGTATTTATTATTCATACACTGTTGTATTTATTTCCAAACAGATGTACTTAGAAGTTGTAGAAGATTCGTAGAGCTTATGACTTGTACTACCAGTTTTGGGAAAATTTGTACATTCCTTTGAGATTCTAAATCAAGACTTTTAGTTTTTATTTTCTTATTGTTGTTATTCAGTAACTGCTAGGCTTACCTAGTCCTTAAGACTAGGTACCATCACGATACGCAACAGAGGGAATTTTGGGTCGTGACAAGTTGGTATCAGAGCTCTAGGTTCATAGGTGCTACGAGTCATAAGCGAGTTTAGTAGAGTCTTGCAGATCGGTACAGAGGCGTCTGTACTTATCTTCGAGAGGCTACAGAATTATTAGGACAATTTCACTTCCTTCATTCCTATCGTGAGAGTTTAATGATCTTGAAGTTTGAAGTTATCGTTCCATTCTCTCATCGATGGTGAGGATACGAACGACGGTTCCTGATGATGTTACCCCGAAGCAAGTGTCGCAAGGGTTAGAGACAGGGGCCAACGAGGAGCACGTGCCGCAGTTACGATGCCTACCAGAGCAGCCATTGAGGAGTCGCCAATAGTTCTAGTTGGGGGACAGGTACTAGGGGAGGTCATATTGGTCAGGTTCCAGTTGTTATGGCAGGACGACATGTGGTTTTAGTTCAGTCTGTGGTTAGGATAGTAGCCTCTGAGGAAGAATACCTTGGACTTGAGAGGTACAGAAGTATCACCCTTCTATCTTTCAGTGGATTGGCGGCAGATGGTGCCCAGGGTTTCCTGGAGGAATGTCACTATGTCCTTCGTACTTCGGGTATTGTGGAGACTAGCGGGATTGCTTTTGTCACGTCTCAGGTTCAGAATAGTGGGTTGATTAGTGGTGGCGGCATATGAGTCGGGGTGACCTGACCGAGTTAGCTTCACTAGCATGGATTCAGTCTTTCGGAGATGCTTTGAGGGAGGTTTCACCTCAGTTCCTTCGGGATGTACGGCGCACGGAGTTTGAGCAGTTGAGTCAGGGCGCGGTGTCACTATTTGAGCATGCCGTTAGATTCAGTGAGTGGGCCAGACATGCACTTCGCTTGGTTGCTTCAGTTAGGAGATGAGTCTGTAGAGTCATTTGGGAGATTCAGGCATGATATTCGGTTTAGCAGGACTCGAGAGTTAGAGTAGGATGCCTCGTTTCAGCAGGTAGTGGGGATCGTTCGCCGGTTAGAGAGCATGTGGTACTGGGAGCGAGAGGACAGACGAGATCAGGGAGAGAGTTCAGGGAGGCAATGAGGCCTCGTAGATCGGAGGAATCTACTGGTCCGTATTATGGAGGCAAGGTACAACACGGTAGAAGTTTTGTGGGTCAACCAACTCAGTTTGCATTACCAGCTTCGCATGGGATTTCAGGTACTCATGGGTCTCAGAGGATTCATATTGTGTGTTTTTCCATAGCCATGTCGGCAGCGAGATTGTTTTCAGTGTGGAGATGTTAGCTACAGGGTGAGAGATTGTTCCAGGATTCAAGTAGGTGTGTGGTAGCAGGGTATTCAGGTGAGTGGAGGGCCCTTAAGAGGGGGAGACCCGACCCATTGTTGTGTTTCATATAGTAAAATAGAGGCCGTTGTGCCAGATATCATCACACAGGCATGTTTTGATGTGTTACAGAGGGGCATCAATTGTAATTCATTATAAATCTGCTGGTCGGGACGAGTTCCCTTATTTGTTGTTTCATTTATGAGTGAGTTCCATGTTTTGCACTCCATTTTATGTTTGCTCCTGTTGGGAGATTTTATGAGTAGTAGGCCGTGTCTATCGTTGTTCATTTTATTCTTGATAGGGGTGAGACTGGAAGTGAGTCCTTGTTGTTCTTCGTGGTAAGCTTTATGTGATTTTCCTGAGTATTTTGTTTACTGGTTATGATTTGATATTCCACCGAGATGTGAGATCAGCTAGCGTTACGATTTTATCAACTGAGATGAATTAGTGGAGGAATTTCAATTGGTATGATATATTTTCGGTATGTGATTCAGAGTTGAGGGCGAGGTCCTCGTGATATTTGTGATTCGATATGTTTGGACCGGGCTGAGTACCGCAGTGGAATTTTATCAGGATGGAATCCTTGTGATTTGTTCATATGTTTTTCTTCTTCCTTGTTATATTGCTTTTGGTAAGTCGGTAGTGATGGAGAGTTGTGCCTATGGGCTTGTTTGATAGTTCCTTTATGTGTTTCTATTTTCATATTCAGTCATTTCGTTATATGTTTCTTTAGTTTAGTTTGCAGGATGTGTGCCCGGTAGTGGTAGTTGTGGCTCGGTGTTTCGGGTGCCTAATAATGAAGTCTTCGTGTTCATTGCATCATTATCAGTGTTATGGGGTTTGGAAACAGAGTTCTTTCTGATGTGGGACTGATTGCCAATGTCGAGTTGATTTCGGGCAGCAATTGTGATCAAAAGCGGTATATGAGCCTATGTGTGATTTACTGTGTTGTATGGTCGTGCCTTGTGGGTGTAGCCATGAGTTGATGTAGCTGATTGAGGCTAATGCCGGATATAGATTTAGAATCGGGTGTTTTGTAAATGAGTAGAGGGTGAGAAGTAGAGGTATGCGGCTTATTGGTGGATGTGAAGGCTATATTGCGGTTGTGATTGTATCATCGGGATTATGAGGGTTTGGGTGACGTGGGATCACCCGCGGGTATGTGTTAGAAGTGTACAATCAGTGATTGGATAAGTTCAAGGTGAATCCTGGCATGTTCGAGGACGAACGTTTGTTTAAGAGGGGGAGGATGTGATCACCCTAAAGGTCATCCCGTATATTCTAGCTAATTCTGTGTTCCGAGGTCGTGGAAAAAAAAAACTCCTTCTATCTCACCTCGATTTGCGTGCGTAGCACGGGCGTGTAGCCGGAAGCCTTTATGTGAAAAACTGATAAAAATGATAATTTTGTATTAGAAATTTGAATAAAGTAGACTTCGGTCAACGTTTTTGGTAAACGGACCCGGATCCATGATTTGACAATCCTGGAGGGTCCGTAGGAAATATGGGACTTGGGCGTATGCCCGGAATCGAATTTCGAGGTCCCAAGTCCGAGAAATAATTTTTAAAAAAAATTATTTTCTGAAAAATATAAAGGTTTTTGAACATAAAATGTTATGTGAAACCTGTGGTATCATGCCCGTATCTTGGTTCCGAAGCCCGATACAAGTTCGATATGATTTGTATGTTTTATCTGTGAAGTTTGGTATGAAAATGACTTCGTTTGGCGTGATTCGGAACTTAAATGCAAAATTTGATGTTAAAAGAAGTTTTGAGAAATTTCATTGATTTTTGGTTTGATTCGTCGTTTTAGTGTTATTTTATGTGATTTGGAATCTCGAGCGAGTCCGTATTAAGTTATAAGACTTGTTTGTGCATTTGGACGGGGTCCCGAGGAGCCTCGGGTGTGTTTCGGATAGGTTCCGGGTCTATTTTCCCTATTTTGAACTGCTGAAAACTGTCATCTGGTTTCCTTCTATGCGATCGCATAGAAGGATCCGCGATCGCATAGAGTGTCCGACTCGCCCAGTAATTTCCTTCACTGCGATCGCAATAGTTGGTCCGCGATCGCAGAAGCCAACTTACTCCTTATACGCGATTGCATAAGCTATTCCGCGATCGCGTAGAGCATTTTAAGCCAGCTTCATTTTCCTTCTACGCGATCGCGCCTCGATCCCCGCGATCGCGATTCACAAAACACCTGGGCAGAATATAAGTTTGCGAAATCGGGGGTTTTACCATTTTAAACATATTTTGACTTCTAGAACTCGGCCTTGGGCGATTCCTTGAGGATTTTTCACACAAATCGAATGGGTAAGTGTTCTTCCACTAGAATTAATTATATTTCATGAATTAGTTCTTGTTTTCATCATTTAATTTGTGTTTTGGGTTGAGGGGATTGTGGGTTTTGAANTTTGTCGGGTTCCGAGGTACGGGCCCGGGGGTCGATTTTTATGATTTTGTAAAGATTGAGACTTTATCATTAGGAATCGTTCCTTATACGTTTTATGTGTATTTTGAAGTTGTTTTAGTTGATTGTAAGCCGTCCGGAGGTCTTTCCGCCCGAGAAGTCTATTTTTGAGTACCGGGTTGTCGTCTTTGAGGTAAGTATCTTGCCTAACCTTGTGTGGGGGAACTACCCCTTAGGATTGAGTCTTCCTTGTTGATTGTAGTCCGAGTATGCGAGGTGACGAGTGTGTACTCGTACTTATTTGCAATTAGATTGCCCTTTTAGGATTCGTAGATTCTTATATTACCTGTGTATGATTTGTAATTGTTACACTTGAATCCTTGGTTGTTAATTTCATTCCTTCCTGTCTAAATTAGAATTACTTATTTTTGGATTCTTCGTTGGCTATTTGACTTTACTTGACTTAACTGAATATTCTACTTCTCTTATCATCATGCTATATTTTCTTCCTAACTCGCCTAATTGACTATAATTAGTATAATCTAGCCTTATAGTTGACTAGCCGTAGTTGGAACATTTATTCGTTGGAGTCAAGCATGCCCGTGAGTCTTACATTGTGATTTATATGACTATTCCCTTAAGTGCCACTTAGGTCTAATTGTTAGACATTTATGTTATTGGTATTTCCTTGATGTTGCCTATTATTGGGCATTTTGTTTTAAGCTGAGTGTTATTCCATGAAGTAAACTGTTTAGGTGAGATTGGTTATAGCTGTTTCCCTTACGGGGATGTTATGATTTATGTTACTGTCTATGCTGTTAATGATATGGTTTGTATTGTTGACTCCCTTGCCGGGATGTGATTGTTCCTATTACTGTTTATGCTGTGAATGATATCGTTTGTACTATTGACTTCCTTGCCAGGATGTTGTGGTTTCTACTACTGGTTATGTTGTTAATGATATTATTTGTATTGTTGACTCCTTTGCCGGGATGTGGTGATTTATGGGTCATATTGTTGGTTTTTCCTTGCCAAACTGTTGTTTTTGATATTGTTTGGGTGAGGAAGAGTGTAAAGCACGAAGGAAAAGTTCGTGCCATGTTCATGATATTTAGCACGAAGGAACATTCCGTGCCATGTTTATGATATTTAGCACGAGGGACCATTCCGTGCCATGTTTATGTTATTTAGCACGAGGGAACATTCCGTGCCATGTTTATGTTATTTAGCACGAGGGAACATTCCGTGCCATGTTTATGTTATTTAGCACGAGGGAACATTCTGTACCATGTTTATGTTATTTAGCACGAGGGGACATTCCGTGCCATGTTTATGTTATTTAGCACGAGGGGACATTCCGTGCCATGTTTATGTTATTTAGCACGAGGGGACATTCCGTGCCATGTTTATGTTATTTAGCACGAGGGGAAATTCCGTGCTATGTTTATGTTATTTAGCACGAGAGGACATTCCGTGCCATGTTTATGTTATTTAGCACGAGGGGAAATTCCGTGCCATGTTATGTTATGTTAGCACGAGGGGACATTCCGTGCATGTTATGTTATGTTAGCACGAAGGGACATTTCGTGCCCTATTTATGCATTACTATTTCCGTTGTTCCTGTTTGCTATTTACTGCATTTACGGGCAAGATTTGATATTCCTCCTATACTGCACGGAAATTTCTGAGTTGCGGATTGAGTTCCGGCAGATAAATCTTGAGGAGATTTTGATAAAGGGATTTTATTTAAAAGTAATATTGAAGAATCAATGGTTTTGAAATGACTATAATTGAATGACTTTTACATCGAAGGCATATTTGAAAAGTACTAGTCTTCCCTAAAATGATATTTGGAAGTCATTTATTGGGAAAGCATCTTTGAAAAGTTTCGTATTTTGAAAGAAACTATGTTTTACGTAATTCTCTCTATTAAATATACTTATATCTACTTTTGGAGAAAGTATGTTTTCAAAGGAAACTCTTCCATACTAAAACGATTTTATTTGCAAAAGTTTTTCATATGAACTGTTGTTTAAAGATTTCCACCAGTNTCTACTTTTGGAGAAAGTATGTTTTCAAAGGAAACTCTTCCATACTAAAATGATTTTATTTGCAAAACTTTTTCATATGAACTCTTGTTTAAAGATTTCCACCAGTCTATGAATTTTAATGGCTAAGGCCCGATGTGAACAAACCGACGTAGAGTTGAGTTATTGGCGTTCTCTATTGTCTTGTGTTTCCTTTCGTTTTGGCTTGTTTTGTTGTCCATCTTTCTGTGTACTTTTATGCTGTTTCGTGATTGATTTATGTAATTTTCTTCCGCTTTATATTGTCATTGTCGTAACTTATTCCGTGAAGCCTTAGGTAGATGTAACGTTCGGTCATTTCTATATTCATGTTATTTTTTTTGTAGACCAGTGGTGTCTTGACTAGTCTTCGTCACTACTCCACCGAGGTTAGTCTTGATACTTACTGGCACCGTCGTGGTGTGCTCATTCTACACTTCTGCATATTTTTGTGTGCAGATCCAGGTATATATTGTAGTAGCTGTGTGGATGATTGCCGAGGAGACTCAAGGTAACCTGCTGCTACGTTCGCAGGCGTCGGAGTCACCTTTTTTGTATTTATTATTCATACACTGTTGTATTTATTTCCAAACAGATGTACTTAGAAGTTATAGAAGATTCGTAGAGCTTATGACTTGTACTACCGGTATTGAGAAAGTTTGTACATTCCGTTGTGATTCTAAATCAAGATTGTTAGTTTTCCTTTTCTTATTATTGTTATTCAATAACTGCTAGGCTTACCTAGTCCCTAAGATTAGGTGTCATCACGATACCCAACGAAGGAAATTTTGGATCGTGACAAATAGGCTTCTGGCAAATATCACACATTGTGTAAGCAGTAAGTATGACAACTAATCGTTTAACCTAGTTACTTCGTAATGTTTATATGAACTACATTGTGCTATATTAAGTCAGTCAAAATGATTCATAGAGATCATATGTTTGAGACAATTTCCTTTCGTATGATCTTAAATTTATATCATCCCACAGTTTAGTACTTTTAAATATCATATTTCTGGCACTTACATATAGGTACTACTACAAAGGATATACTTAAAGACCTTGACAGAGGCGGCTCAACGCTAAAGCCGCTAAAGCAGTGGCTTTTAGGCCCCCAAAAAATTAAGGCCCCAAAATTATCAAATACAATATATTTATTTATTTGTACTGAGAAATAATTTGCAATCATATGCTGTCAATTTTTATCAACCGCTACGTCCATATTTTTAAGTTTATATTATGTACTATTTTAAAATACGTAATATAATTACGGTTGAAAATAACAGGCAATCATATTTGTATGTTGCCTTGCAGCTTGTTTCCTCCTGAAAGCTTGACCAAATACCTCACTTATTTAAAAATATACTTTTCGAGGATGGAGTGGGGGTGGAGGGACATTTTTGTCCTTGGAGAAGTTTGGCCAAACTAGCTATTAACGTTAAATATCTTTTAAAGCATATTAGTTATCTATGAAATTGATGATTTTACTAATTTTTGAAATTAAAAGTGAGATGAAAATTGTACAAGTAAAAGATGATACTCTAATTTTTTTGAACGTTTTTACTGCTTATAGAATAATTTTAGTATTTTCTCTAACAGTTCCGTTAGTTGAAAAAAGTTTGTAACTAAAATCAATAAAATATAAGTTAAGATTAACAATGTCTCATGAGAATTACACGTACTGGCCATATTGTTAAGTAAAAAAATTAATTATCCAAATATAATTAACTTTATTGTATTTGAGGATTAGATTGAGCCGCCACTGGACCTTGACACCACTATCAATAGTGTGCAAAAGGACCTTAAGAATAGGTTCATGATATATGTGGTTCGAAAGACTCCTAACTTAAGTAATTTGGTCATCTTGTGATATACTTCGAATTCTCTATAGTTGTGAGTCTCAAAATTTGAAGATGCAGTAAAAAAGAAAGTACCAAAGTTGCGGATGAAGAAATTTTAATGATAAAAAAAATAAAAATGCATGTGAGTGTTGACTTTCCATAAGGAAAATATTTCATTATTGGATTAAAATGGGATTACAAGATCAAAAGGCACAAGGCTCGCGTGATTAGTTGCTAAAGAGTATTTGCAACAATAATATACGGTTGATTGTAATGATACTTTTGTACCATGTAGTTCAAATGGAGAAATAAGATAGTCCTTGCAAGTTAGAAGTAAATGTGTATCAACTTGGAGCCCGTTAGATTTTTTATGGGTTTACTTCTTTAAATTTTAATTCTTTTTAATAAAAATTCTGACTCCGCTAATTGATTACATAGCAAATGACAATAGTACCAACTATTGGTAGATCAAGAACTCACGGGGAGCAAGTTGGGGTGAAAACGGAAATATGAAAATTGCCAGAAATATTGGGATTGACGGAGGCCTTTGTGGAATCAACACACAAGCTTCTTATGCAATCCATTAAATTAATTTTCGGAATAAGAAGATAAGTTAATTTATTAAGGCACTTTAATTAGTGCCAGTTTGATGATTTCTCTATTATATTACGTTGTGCGTACACATGCAAATACTCTTTGCATGGGAGAAAGATGTTGCTTAGAAGATTTTGCAAAAAAGACATCGCCTTATAGCAGGGTTTTAGGTAGAATCCAATAAATATTACTGATAATTAAAATGAATGTACAAGTGAAAATAGAAATATGAAACTTCGAGTATAAGGGTATTTACCTAAATAGATGGCTGAATTTATGATGTGTGGCTATAATTCATGGTTTAACACATTATGTGCCTTACATTCTATGTGCTTTAATGGAAAAAATACACTTCGTTTGAGCATAATGGAGTCTATTTCATGTGTAGATGAATTGGAGATGGAAGCCGAGCTAAATGGATGCATAAACGTCAAAAATGCGCTCAAGAATCAAAAGGAGTGACCCTGGCTTTAGCCAACCTTTAGACATGTAAAGCCAGGTGCTACCAGGCTTTAGCCAGGCGTTAGACACATAAAGCCTGGTCATCCCAGGCGTTTTCCAGGCATTAGACATGTAACGCCAGGTCTTAGATCCGACCCAATCCGAGTTTTAAAGGCTTTAAGTGTTTTCCGGTTTGACTAGAAGTATCCTACACGTTTAGGGCTTGTCCCAAAACATATAAATAGACCCAAACACACAACTTTGGAGGACTTTTGCCATTGGAGACAAGAGGAGATTGTGGAACACTACTCAGAAGATCAAAACATTAATTTTTACATCCTTTATTCTTCACTCTGTAATTTAATTATGCAAGTTATTTTGGATTTGATTACTATGAGCATGAGTAGCTAATTTATTTAATCTAAGGTTTTGGTGGAACCCGTTGGGGATGAACTTCCTGTGATATTAATATAGTTTTGATTGGTTGTTAATCTCTATTTGTTCAATTACGTTCTTGTTGTAGTTAATTGAATGGACATCAATTAGCTGTGCCTATTTATTATGTATCTACTTGAGAAAGAGTGCATATTTAGGTACTTGTTGAACAACATCACTCCCGCAGTATAGACGAGAGTTATAACCGAGGGTTTAGAGGTCGGGTTAGAGATAATATACCTCGGGTGCAATCTAAAGTGAGCTGTAACGTAAATATAGCTAGCGTAGCTCGAGAGAGTGCGACTAGTAAATTATCATAAATGCTCGAGAGAGAGAGATTTACGATAGCTATAGAGTTCATGATTGATAGAGACAACCAAGTCAAAGCTGTAGGAACATACAACTAGGAAAAGTACCAACGGAGGAAACCATTGCCTTAGACCTTTATTCTAATTGTTTACAACTGCTATTAGTTAATCTTAGTTTAGCAATTTCATTGATCTTAGGGGTAATTACAATATCGTTTACTATTCATAAAGTTTGAGAAAGTTGATTAAGTGAGAGTTTAGTATTCTGACGGCTTGCTTGATACGTTAATTCCCAGTGGGATCGACTCTGGGCTTAATACCCCGGATTATATTTGCAACGCCCGCTTAGTCTTTTATTAGACATAGTTGAGAGTGATGAAATTTTAGCGCCGTTGCCGGGGAATTAACGGTGTTATCAATTAAAGTTGGAAGAAATACAAAATTCTTCAGTATAGTCAATTTTCTTCAATTTTCATCTATACATTGAAATTTTAACGTTTGCTAACTTGGTTGTACAGGTGCATGCCTAGAAACTCATCGAGAACTGGTGAAGTATTAGAAGCCTTATCAGACCCCGAGAAAGTTTTCAAGGCCTTAAATCGGGCCAATCGAAAAAGCAAACAACAACTATCAATTGAACAACTTGAACCCGACATGGAAGATCCAAACAATAGGAACAACAATGGGGACGATGTGGTAGATCTAGTTGCGCAGATAGGGGAAAATGCTCCTTTATATGACTGGGCACAACCCACGACGGAGAATTTAGCCACTGCGATACTAGTCCCTCAAATACATGCTGAGTCCTTCCAGATTACAAATAATATGATGCACTTGTTGCAGAATAAGGGACTATTTTCAGGGTCATACATCGAGGACCCCCAACAACATTTGAAGAATTTCCTGTCGATTTGCAAAACTCAGAGGCAGCCAAACGTCACTCAGGAAGCGATAAAACTGTTGTTGTTTCCATTCTCAGTGACAGGAGCAGCCCAGACTTGGCTAAACTCGCTCCCCATCAATTCCATTACCACATGGGAGGAGTTAGTTAAGCAGTTCGTGAACAAATTTCATCCACCCAACAAGACAGCTCAACAAATTGATGAAGTCTTGAGCTTCAGACAGAAGCCAATTGAAACATTGCAGGAAACATGGGAACGATTTCAGAGAATGTTGGTTATCTGTCCACACCATGGTATTCCTGAGCAGATGTTGGGGCAGCGTTTTTATATGGGTCTGGCTGATACTGTAAAGGAAAATGTAGATGCTTCAGCTGGTGGAGCATTCTTGAGCAAAACATAGAGAGAAAGTCAGATCCTGCTTGATAAAATGGCGCAGAATTCAGGGTGGACAACCAGGAATGCGCCCATTACTCCTGTAGTTCACTCAGTGCACTTTGATCCATCCAATACTATTGCGGAGAATGTGGCCACCTTGATAACACAGATGAGCATACTAACTAAGAAGGTGGAGGAATCAAGTCAAAAGTAGCAGGTACACATCGTGGATACAACCAATGGGGGCGCACATCTTGCATTAGTCAACCATTTGGTAATCAGTGGAATGCAGTGTGTGATCACCCTCCTTACCTAGAAAACATGAATTATGTGTCAAATTATGGAGGCCAGAGACAAGGGGGACAAAACAGAGGTCAACAAGTTCAACCGTATAGACCACCTCACCATCAACAGAACAATGGAAACATGGGTGCCATGAGACCTCAAGGTAATGTAGCACCTTATCAGAGGCCACAAGGTTATAACAATCAGAATCAGCAACAAGCATACCCTCCTCAACAACAACATGGGGGGAGGCAAGAAGATGGGTTTTCCAGGCTTGAAGCGATGATGCAACATGTGATTGGGTCAACAACCAAAATGAGTGAGAGAGTAGATGTACATGATGCATCTATTAAAAATATTGAAGTGCAGTTGGGCCAGATATCTATGGCAGTGAACAATCGTCCTCTTAGGACTTTACCTGCAGATACTCAGGTAAATCCTAAGGACCAGGGCCCAAGGCAGCTGATGGCAGTGAGTCTCCGCAATGGCAGGGACTTAGACTTGGAACTGTAGATAGCTCGTGAAAGCAGGCAGGCCGAGACACTGGTACCCGTGCCGATTGAACTTGATGATTCAACAAACTTGACCAAGGTAACAGTGAAACCTACTGAAGAAGAACCTAGTGCACTGAGTGAGGCTGAAAAATAAGTGGAGATAGACCAGGAGCCGGTAGTTGAGGTGGTGGCTGAGAAAGAAAAGTCCCAAATCACTGGGAAAAAGAGACCGCCAACTCCATTCTCTCAGAGGCTGGCCAAATACCAAAAGGATGAACAGTACACAAAGTTCTTGGATATGTTGAAACAGATACAGGTAAACATTCCTCTAATTGATGCTCTAAAGGAGATGCCTGGCTATGCGAAGATGATGAAGGACTTGATGTCCCAAAAATTTGATTTCCAAGACTTGGAAACTGTGCCTCTTACTCAAACTTTCAGTGTTGTAGTGACACGACCAATTGCAGAGAAACTGTGTGATCCAGGGAGCTTTACAATTCCCTGCACCATTGGCAATTTTGCTTTTGCCAAAGCACTGTGTGATTTGGGGGCCAGTATTAATCTCATGCCCCTGGCTATTTATAAGAGACTGGGGATTGGTAGAGCCAGGCCAACTTCTATGTTATTCCAGCTAGCTGACAAGACGGTAAAGAGACCGTTGGGCATTCTAGATGATGTATTGGTGCAAGTGGGGAAGTTTGTGTTCCCTGCTGATTTTGTGATACTAGATTGTAAAGTGGATGAGGATATTCCCATAATTTAGGGAAGGCCATTCTTGGCCACAGGCAGAGCCCTCATTGATTGTGAAACTGGGGAGCTCAAGATGAGACTAAACGATGAAGAACTCACATTTAACGTGCAGAAATCCATGAGGCGACCGAGTGAGTTCGCCAACTGCTCTTTAATTGATGATGTGGATGTGATAGTTGAGGAAGATGATGCAGCCTTAACCACGGAGGACCCCCTTTCTGCATGTTTGATGAATGTGGGTGAGGTAAATAGGGAAGAACTGGCAGAATGGGTGTTAGCACTTGAAGGAAAAAGGGTCTGGCCGAGGGCTCTCGAGTTTGAGTCATTACACTTAGAGAAAAGAGAGAGCCCGCTGGCCAAGCCATCTGTTGAAGAACTACCCAAGTTGGAACTGAAGCCATTGCCACCTTATT
Source organism: Nicotiana knightiana (assembly GCA_005239525.1). Lineage (NCBI taxonomy): Eukaryota > Viridiplantae > Streptophyta > Magnoliopsida > Solanales > Solanaceae > Nicotiana > Nicotiana knightiana. The sequence goes on from ML411527.1 coordinate 52,415, forward strand.
TATTTATAGGAACAAAGAACCTAGGGATGATGACGTACAAGAGGTGCCAGTGGAGAAGGTCAGAGTAGAACACCAACAATCAATCAGACTTGATTTTAAGGATGTCAATGTTGTAGAAAAGATACTAGAGTTAACCAAGGACATTGATGATACGTATTTTGTTGAATCTAGTGTCATTAGTGCTGAGGATGTTGATTGCATTGGTACACACTCCAAGCATGTTTTCACATTATGTTTGGATGATGATATGAAAATAGAGTCATCCGAACCACTTGAGGAGTCAAGTAATAAGGAACAAGATGCCTACACTCTGGAATTCTTCTTGCCTGAAAGTAAGGAATACACATCTCATATAAAGGCCAAGAAGTGAAGATTACTACATTGTTTTATTGGGCCAGTCAGATTTGTTCCACCACCCCAGGAGCATGATCATAGAGCAGAATCAAAACTTGGGGTCCAATTGATAAGTTCAAAGTGGAGGCATATAGTGATTCAAGCGTTTGTCGGAAGGATCATGGAAAGCAAAACTAATGGAGAGGATGAACATGATGAATGATGGATAGCGTCAGAGGATGACGTCGCTTCTTGATCAGGGAGTTTCTTGCACCTTATTTTTACTTCTTGTTTTGTCTATATGTGATG
>ML411532.1:0-57414 GCA_005239525.1 Nicotiana knightiana
CTCAATGGTGACAACTATGAAACCTGGAGCTTGAAAGTCCAGTATGTGCTAGAGGAGCAAGAGACTCTAGAGGCTATTAACAATATCATGAATGAGCCTGAGGAAGGCAACACTGCTTAGCATAGGCGTGAGCGTGAAGCTTATGACAGTTGGAAGAAAAAGAACTCCATTGCTCGCATTACGTTGTTGAGCACCTTAGATGATGATATTCTAAGGGAGTTTAAGGATCACCAAAGAGCTATGGATCTTTGGAATGCTTTGAGGAAAAGGTTTGGTACCTGTTCCACTACAAAGTTGCGATCCTTAACGATCAAATTTGACTCATATAAGANAAAATGACAAATATGATCGGAGAGTTGAAAGATGATGGTCACGTGTTGACTGATGAGCAACAAATCCAAGCTGTCATACGCTCTTTACCTAGTTCCTGGGATCATATGAAAATGCATTTGACCCATAATGAAAGAATCATAACTCTGGAAGATGTCCGGAGACACCTTGAGCTAGAGGAGGAACGTCTTGAGGCTGCAAAGTCAATAGCTGAGTTGCACATGGCAACAACCTCCAAAACCATCAGTGATTCAAAGAAAAGGAACTGGGGAAAGAAAAGAGGGCCACCTCAAGTTCAGCCTGCTAAAAGAGCAAAGACTGAAAAAGGAAAGAACAGACGTCCCAAAGGTGTGAAAGTTGCTAAAGTGAAATGCTATAATTGTGACAAGAAGGGTCACTATGCCAGAGATTGCTCTGAGCCTACTAGAAAGGTATTTCACGATGCTCGAGTTAGTGAACTTTGTGTTTCTAGTTCTGTTTTTCTAACTGAATCTAATCCTTTGTGGATTATAGACTCAAGAGAAACGGACCACATAGCCTGGGAACACAGTGCCTTTGTTGAATTTCGGCGAGTTCTACGTGGAGCAAAGTGGATATATGTAGGAAACAACAATAAAGCTGTTGTTGAAGGGATCGGTACATGCAAGTTAGTCCTACGTGGTGGTCGAGACCTAATTCTATATGATGTTCTCTTTGCACCAACAATTCGTCGGAATGTTATTTCTGTTTCAGTCTTGCTTAAGCTAGGATTTAACTTGTTTTGTCATGGAAATTCTGCCAAGTTAACTTTTGGTTCATCTTTATTTGGTTTTGGTCATGTGACCGAAGGTTTAATTATTATGGATTTGGATTATGATTCATTTAATAATAATGCTAGTTTTTCTATGTTTGTTTCTTCACATAAATATGATAGTGATGTAAACATATGGCATGCTAGACTTGGTCATATTGGACAACAAAGAATGCAAACGTTAGCAAAACAAGGTTTGTTTTCCAACATTGAACATGTGGAATTGTCCCTTGTGAAAATTGTCTAGCTGGAAAATCTGCAAGAAAACCTTTTGGTCAGGTGACTAGAGCCGAATATCCATTGCAATTAGTCCATTCGGACATGTGTGGGCCTATGAATGTTAGGGCTAGGCATGGAGCAAATTATTTCATCACATTTATTGATGACTTCACCCGTTTCAGTTATGTCTATTTAATTTCCCACAAATCAGAAGCAATAAGTTGTTTCAAAATCTATATGAGCTTAGTGGAAAATCAATTAGACAAGAAGATAAAAGCTCTTCGAACTGATCGAGGTCGTGAATATTTATCAAATGAGTTTAATAGTTTATGTGATGAAAAGGGAATAGTTCATCAGTTGACTATCCCAAATACTCCACAACAAAATGGTGTTGCGGAGAGAAGAAACAGGACGATCCTAGAAATGGTTAGGTCAATGATGGCACAAGCTAACCTCCCAATTAGTTACTGGGGTGATGCGTTGCTTACTGCCGCCTTTGTACTTAGCCGAGTGCCTACAAAATCAGTTACTACCACTCCATATGAGTTATGGACTAGAAGGCAACCCTACCTAAGTGTATTAAGACCTTGGGGTTGTGCTGCCTATACATAGGAATCCTCTCACAAATATGGCAAATTGGGCCCGAGGGGAAAGAAAAGTATCTTTATAAGATACTCAGAAACCTCAAAGGGTTATGTGTTTATAGGTCAGCAAGACAGTGGGAGTGTAACTGAGTTTGAATCACGAGATGTCATATTCTTAGAGGATGAGTTCCCTAAGAAGGGAGAGGTAGGTCAAGACCTAACCTTATTTGAGATAATGGATCAAGAAGTACAAGGATCACTTCATTCGAGTGGGATAATTTTAGCAGATGATGAATTAGTTTCTAATCAAATACCTCATTCATCATCAGATGCGAATGAAAGTAATCCTTATACATTTAGTGGAAGTGACCAAATGGATCTTGTTCCAAGTGGGAGCGAGATGGTCACACATCTTGTTCCAAGTGGGAGCGGGATGAATGATCTTGATCCGAGTGGGAGAAACATTGATCCAAATGGGAACAATGATGAATCACAAATAAGACGTGGTTCTCGTAAAAATATTCCCCGCTGACTGTTTGATATTGGAGGTGGAGAACTATTTATGATGCTCCTATAGGAAGAAAATGAGCCTAAAAATGTAAAAGAGGCTCTCTCATGCCCTTCTAAGGATAAATGGACAAAATCAATGGAAGATGAATTGGAGTCTATGAGAGTCAACAAAGTTTGGTAACTAGTTGACCTCCCTGAAGGACGCAAAGCAATTGGGAGCAAATGGGTTCTCAAAATTAAGCTCAAGGTTGATGGCACAGTTGAGAGATATAAGGCTCGACTGGTGGCGAAAGGGTATACACAGCAGAAAGGAATAGACTACGGAGAGACTTTCTCGCCTGCTGTACGATTTACCTCGGTTCGCCTGGTTCTAGCTGTTGTTGCAAACTTGGATCTTGAATTACATCAGATGGATGTAAAGACTGCCTTTCTCAATGGAGAACTAGATGAAGAAATCTATATGGAACAACCTGAGTGTTTTACTGAAAAGGGCCACGAACAAAAGGTTTGTAGACTTTTGAAGTCTATTTATGGCCTTAAACAATCTTCAAGGCAGTGGTATATACGCTTTCAAAATGTTCTTGTATCCAGTGGTTTTACCATGATAGATGAAGACCATTGTGTTTATACCAAGAAATCAAGAAACAAGCTTGTGATTTTAACATTGTATGTAGATGACATACTTATAGCTGGAAATGATAAGGAGTTTATAACTGAGATATAGTCATGGTTATCATCCCAATTTGAGATGAAATACATGGGTGAAGCTGCATATATTCTTGGAGTTAAGATTTCAAGAGATCGTCCAAAGAAACTATTGTATCTCTCACAAGAGAATTACATTAGAAAAGTTCTTGAACGATTTAATATGCAAAATAGTAGCCCAGTTGAAACTCCTATCAGTAAAGGCCATACCTTGGGAAGTCAAATGTGTCCTAAGACTCCTGAAGAGACAGAAAGAATGAGCCGAGTTCCTTATAGGAGCGCGGTCGGAAGTCTAATGTATGCTATGGTATGCACTAGACCTGATATCTGTCAAGTAGTTGGCTTGGTAAGTAGATATCAAACCGACCCAGGTTTAGCACATTGGCAAGCAGTAAAGAGGATCATGAGATATCTGAAGGGAACTGCTGATTATGCCCTTTTGTTATCAAGGTGGCAAGGATCTGCGATTAGTTGGATACAGTGATGCTGATCATGGAGGTGACCTAGACGAGAGGAAGTCTACCTCAGGATATGTTTTCTTACTCAGTGATGGCGTCATATCATGGAGTAGTAAGAAACAATCATGTTTATTATTATCTACGATGGAAGCCGAATACGTGGCTCTCGCGTCAGCAGCTCAAGAAGCTGTTTGGTTGAAAAAGTTCTTGGATCACTTGTTGGATATCACTGAAAATACTGAACCAGTATTAGTCTACTGTGACAATGAGGCTGCAATATCCTCCACTAAGGACCCAAAGTTTCATTGTAAAACCAAACATATAGATATCAAGTATAACTATGCGAGAGACATGGTTAGGCGCAAGGTAGTGAATGTGAAGTATGTGTCTACAAAAGATATGTTAGCAGATCCATTAACCAAGCCTTTGTCTAGAGATGCATTTGTGAGACACACTAGGTCTCAAGGCTTGCGTAGACTCTGATATACTTTGTTTTATTATTTATTTTCCCGTGTTCACAAACTAATGTTCTTTGATTATCAATAAAGTTGATTTACATACATACATATTTTAATTGTTGAATGTTATGTGCATTCCTTATTTTTTTTTATAAGTATGTCGGGTAGACAAGAGGCTAGCCTTCTCACATAGGCAACCGCCTCCTTATCTTAGTGATATAAGGAGATAAGACGTGATTTTAAGAAAAATTATCAGAAGGGTAATTTGAGAGCTATTCGCTTAAAATTAGAATGTCGCTTAAACAATGACATAAGGTCATTAAGGTGGAAAATGTTCACCTAGTCTACTTTGTGAGCCAGATATGAGTTAAAAATGGTATTGTAGATCAAAGAACTCAAATTTAGATACTTATGGTGTCTAAATATCATCTGTACAACATTCTTTATGAGATAAAGACATACGCTCCTTGGGAAAAGGGAGAAAATGTTGTAGCACATGTTTCATATCATGTGTGCTAATGTCGACCAATTGGGTTAACATAAGTCCATTCTCAACTTATTGTTGTGTGAGACCCAGAGCTTTTATGATAGCTCGAGATTCTGTACCCTTAGAGACTCCGATCAGATACTTGAGACTTAGTGTGATGTTAGCTATCTTAGTGTGTTTCCAAAAGACCATGGACACAGATTCGGTCTAGCGGAGCATATCTAGAAAAGCAGTCATACTAATGTTAAGGGAATCGTGAGAAGAGGAAGATCATTGATGGAATCTCATTTATTTGTATTCACTGGTGCACCAATTATAACTTATGAGTTATGATTGTGAATACAAGAAATAATGATATATGAGATTTTGAGAGTATATCAAATGTGATTTATATGATCTAGGGTACTACATACATTATGATCTACTTGCAGATTTGTGCTCGTCGAGAGGCTATAAACTCCTAACAAATGTATAGCACTTAACTCTCACAGTATGTTGGTCTCACGGTCTACTTCCCTGTATGAATGATTGAGGAGATGAACTGAGAATATTTTCTCAGGCTAGATGAGCACTCCCATTATGTGTGAGTGGGAGATGTAGGAAATATTGGGTCCACCCATAAGGGATGCTATAAGGCCCAATAGAGTTATTAGTTAACCCTAAATATTCCCTATATAAGTACACTTAGTGTGTACATTAAAAAAAGAGGCTTAGCAGTATTTTTCCTGCACTCTTTCTTCCTCTCTCAATTGAACTAGGTTTAGACTGTAGAATTGGGGGTTGATCCAACACACCGTGACAACCACCGCCGACCAGTAATTCCAGCCGCGGTTCATCCGTTTTCGCTTCCGCTTCACGAAGAACAAGTTCTCGGTTTATGTTTTACACACTATCTAATCTGTTTAGATTAACGTGTTTCTACACTTATATTCTGTCACAACCCAAAATTCACTTAGTCGTGATGGCAACTATCTCAACCCGCTAGGTAAGCCGAATAACAGTTAACACAACTTAACTGAAAATAGTAAGAATCACTAAATGAAATATCTGAGTTTCTATACAATAACCCAAGGATTTATAGTATAAGTCATGAGCCACTAAGACTTTAGATTTATAAAGATGATATTAAAGTAAATACAAAATTTATGTGGAATGTTCATAAATAGATTGTGAATCTAAAGCTACCAAGGAAAAGAGGAAACTATATCTGGAAAGAAGGTACATCCTCAATGCCAGCTCCCGTCATATACGGCAGCATCAACGCCAAGATCTGCCCGCGAGGTGCAGAGGTATAGTATGAGTACAACCGACTCCATGTACTCAATAGTAACAAACCTAATCTCAGGTTGAAAGCAGTGACAAGCTCGAAAGATGGTCAGAGTCCAACACCAATAGTCAATAATAATTTACGAAAATATAATGAAGACATTAAAGGTAAATAACTCAAGAGATATTATGCTCAGCTTGTTCACAATTATGGAAAAGTAGATATGCTTTTCAAGTATAACAGTCAAAGCCCATCTTACCGCTGAAAAATTGATTGAACGTGAGTTTATCAAAAGAACTATGTTTTTCCAATTTCCCAACATTAGATAAGAATTTTCGTTTACCAGTTAACATGAGAAAAATGCGTCTCCATGCCTATATTTCAATATTTATATCAAGTCATCAAATGTCATACTACCGTCTAGCATGAGGAATATTTATTTATATGCTTACATTGTCAAATCATTAAATGTCATATTACTGTCTAGCATGAGTAAGATATATCTCTATGCCTACATATCAAATATACATGTCAAGTTAATGATTTCATAGTAATATCATCAAGTACACTCACTCTCAGTACACTCAAGGTGCCTGGCTTAAATTCCCCACTTCATCACACACACAAACACTCAGCATTGTACGAGTGTCTGGCATCAATGCCCCTCACTATTATATGAGCATATATCATTGTGCATGTGCCCATTGCTGGCATATCAGTATGTTATGTTGTGGCGTGCAACCCGATCCAAATAATAATAAAGCCAATATTTCATGTTGTGACATGCAATCCGATCCAAATATAAATCAATAGCCAATAAGCATGTTTCGGCATGCAACCCGATCCATATATCACTCTCAACACGGCTCTACGATGCACATCAGTCAACAACCCCTCAAGTCTCAAAGGCTCACAATCTCATAGAACTTAGCCTAAACAGTGTCACATAAGGAAGACAACAACAATGTGTGATGTAACAAATAATTAATGTACAGATACTGAAGTATGACATGCAATGAGGAATCATGACTGAGTAAACAACTGCAGTTACAACATACATCTCATTAATAGCAAGAAAATCTTCATTATGTCTCAACCAAATAAGCACGTAACCTAAACATGATTTCTAACATGAATTATAGCTCAAATAATCAAGCGAGTAAAGAAAACACAGATATTATAAAGCATGATAGTACAACAAGTTTGGTAATAGCCTAAAGTCCACTCGAATCATGAATACCATGGTGCACGCACGCCTCCATGCCTCTCACCTAGCATGTGCCTCACCCCAATACCTCTCATATCCAAGTTTAGATATGTTATTTACCTCGAATAAGCCAAATCAAATACCGATCAAGACAAACAATACTCAAGAAATACCATCCCGCGTGAATCAACCTCTGAACGGATCAAAGTTAGCTGAAATCAACTCCAAAACATCAAATAATACCATAAAAAAAACCCAAATGAAAAAGTCAAACCTATAATCAATTAATCAAAGTCAATCAAAAAGTCAACTCGGGCTCGCACCTCAGAACCCGACATAATACAAGTCTAACCATATAAGATTCATCCAAATCTGGCCTCCCAAAATTCATTCTCCTAAATTCAAGTCAACCCCCCCCCCCCTATTTTCTCTCTTCAAACCATTGATTTATGTGTAGTGATCCATGGTAAAATAAAATATATAATCAAAACAAAGATCAAATTACTTAACCTTAAGATTTGGGTATTTATCTCCTCCAAAATCGCCTTACTTGTGCTCCAACAACTCAAAAAGTGAAGAAAATGAACTCAAAATCCCGAAATTAGATATTTTAATGCAGTGCCAATCGTCCTTCTTCGCGATCACGGTCACCAACCTCGCGATCGCGGTTAACGAAATGCCCAGCATCATTTTACCCTTCGTGATTGCGGCCAAAAAGCCCCGCGATCGCGATAAACAAACCTGTGAAATATTTGCCCAACTCTTCCCATACAGCCTCCAATATAATAGTCATAAACTTTGTACAAAACTTCAAATTATAGCGGTTTGATTTTCTAAGAACTAGAAATAAAAGGATACAACTTTCATTTTTGGATCATCTCTAAATTCCTTATATATTGCAAGATATGAGCTTCCAAAGGAAGCCATGTGACAGCAAAAATTATTTTACGCGATCGCGAAAAAGGCTACCATGATCGTGAATCACGATCACGGACTTTTGGCTCTTCGCGAACACGACCCAAAAATCTGTGATCATGATTCACACCCTTGTAGCCAAAAATCAGCAACTGAAAAGGGCTTAGAAATGGTCCGAGAGGGTTCCGCAAGTCTCCCGAGCCCCTCGGGACGCTATCCAAACATACCAACAAGTCTCAAAACATAACACAGACTTACTCGAGAACTCAAATCATACATAATAATATCAAAACCACGAGTCAAGAATCAAGCTCAATGAACTATTTCAAAATTTAAAATTCCAAACTTACGCCGAACACGTCTAAACAACTCGGAATGACCTCAAATTTTGCACAAAAATTCCAAATGACATAACAAACCAACTCCAAACTCCGGAACGACAATCAGAACCCGATAACATTGAAGTCAACTCCCGATTAAACCCATGAACTTCCAAACCTTCAAATCGCCAACTTTCACCAAATAGAGCCGAAACCTTATAAAGACATCCAAATGTAAATTTGGGCATACGCCCAAGTACAAAATCACCGTCCAGAATCATCAAAACTCCAATCTGAGGTCAAATACACAAAAATCAAACTCGTCATCTCTTCCAACTTAAAGCTTGCAAATTAAGAATCATCCTTCCAAATCAATCTCGAACCACTCGAAAACCAAAACTAACCATATACGCAAGTCATAATACATCATGTGAAGCTACTCAAAACCTCAAATAACCGAATAGAATGCAAATACTCAAAATGATTGGTCAGGTCATTACATTCTCCTCTACTTAAACATACCTTCGTCCCCGAACGCGCGAAGAGTTGTAACAAAGCCATCAAATCACTATATAAACTCACCATACACACACTCATGGGTGATCTCACGTCACCCCAATACAAATAAGCCCGACAACACAACCTAATTGAATATTCTTTCTTCAACCATAGTCCATGAACTTTGGAACCAAATCTCCAACATCGGGGACTCATCATAGGACCCGAATCTCACATCTAATTGTTGTATAAGTCGAAACAAGCTGTATCGATCCATAAACATAACTCAAGATGTAATCACATGATATCCCACATAACTCAAATACTCATCGCAATAACTTCCGACCATAGTAGTTGCTTTATAATAAATCTGGTACTATATCAATTAAAACCTTGTTCTAACATTTCATAAGTTGTCAATGGTGAAAGAAACACACAGAAACTCATAACCACTCATTAGATTAACAAATTGTGGAGCTTTCTCGCCCACCAAGAACCATAGCCCAAATTCTAAGCTAGATTCGAGATGAATCTCCTAATATAAGCTAGTTGTCCTTGCAGACTTTTTAAATCATGAATATTTTGAGGCTCGAGCATTTTAAAAATTGCATCAACTTTGGCTTAATTAATTTCAACCCCTCGATGTCGGACAATAAAATTCAGGAACCCTTCAGAGATGACTCGAAAAGAACATTTCAATGGATTCATTCTAAGTTGGTATCTCCAGAGCAAATCAAACACCATTCTCAAGTCTTGCAAGTGATCACTCCTCTTTCTTGGCTTCACCACAAAGTCGTCAACATATCGTTAGACATTCTTATGGAGGAGGTCATCAAAGATATTCTGCATAGTCCTTTGGTAAGTGGAACCAGCATTCTTCAATCCAAAGACATTGCAATGTAGCAATAAATACCTTTGGGGTGTGAAATGGAGTAAGCTCTTCATCTTTGGCACTATGAGGATTTGGTTATATCCTGATGAACCATCCATGAAAAATATTGCCTCATAACCAGTAGTCACGTTGATCATATGATCTGGAATAGGAAGCAGGACTTCATCCTTAGGGCATGCATTATTAAGATTCCTAAAGGCAATGCAAACTCGAATTTGTCCGTTCTTATTCCTCTGGGAAACAACACTTGAAATAAATATGGGGTATTTGACTTCATGAATGGATATAGCTTCAATGATTTTGTTAACTTCATTTTCAATTAAGGGACCAAATATGGCATAAAGAGCCTTTGAGCTTGCGTAACATGACGAGCATTATTATTGACTATAAGGGGATGGACAGCTACTTGGGTCCAATCCAGACATATCTATGTAACTCCAAGAAAAGATATCTCTATACTCCTCGAGTATCTCAACATAATCACTTTGTTCATCGACTACCAGTAAAACACTTAGATAGGTTGGCCTCGGCTCTTCAACATTGCAAGGTTAACTTTTTGCAATGCATCAACTGTGACATGTACACCTTCTTCAATTTGGAGGAGAATCTTCAACATCTTCATCTTCTTGGGGATCGCCATCATTGAAATATATATGGTAACACCAAGAAATATCCTCCAATTTCTCGCCAATCTCTAATAGAGATGAAATATCTTGTTCGCCCTGTGTCGTTGCATGATATGAAGAACCCACACTTTCTTCTTATTCATCGCATTCCTTGGTTTAGTATACGGTGTATGGATTTTCCTTCATTACTTCTTCACATAAGACCACAAGTTTTGTTTATCGCCTCATTCTGAAAGGAAACAGACTTTGAAAATCCGTAAAGATCTTCTAGATTCTAAGCAAAGCGGGTATTCTTATATTTTGATAATTTGTGTGAAAATTACTTTTCTTCTTTAATGGCCCTAATCACTTAAACATAGAAGTCGTTAAAGTTAAGTTTCCATGTCGATCAAGACAGAAGACATATTAGAAGTGGCAGATTCATTTTATACTGATATAATTATAGGTGTCCCTTCTTATGAATATGTGTACTGGTGAGATTTGTTTGTATCCCAAACCCTCATGTTATTCCTCATAGCAGATTAATATGGGAGCTTCCTTAACTTTGATAACTCATTGGGGTTGTATCCAGCTAGGCCTATTCATGGATCAAATTGGATTTAGCACTTTTTAGTTTAAAATTTCGGATTTTGGATATTGTAAATAGCAATCCGAATCCGAACCAAATTAATCTTGGATCGGATCATATTTTGATGTTTGGGTCGGATAACTATTTCGGATTTTGGTTTAGATTGTACGCCTTATTAAGATTCTGAAATAAATAATTTTAATGTGTTATCTCCTACCATTTTCAGTAGCAAACCGCATTCATTTTCATATCCTTTACTTTTAATATTGAAAGAAAATAAAAAGCAAAAACAATGAGAGAAATAACAAATAAACGTTAGAATTTTGAAAGAGCACCCCTCACTTTTACACATAAAACATAAATTTTGGGTTTTGGATCAATTAGGATGTAAAATTGAGCCAAACCGTATCCGATCTGATATCCAAAATAATTGAATTAAATATTTGAAATCTGATGCAAAGAGTTAAAATCCAATCCAAACCAAAATGAATAACACGTATCAGTCTGAGTTTTTGGGTTGATCCAAATAATGCACAGGCCGATATCCAGCCTTTGAAAATATTGTAAGCATTAGAATCAAAACCTTCATCCATACACTTTGCGGGGAGTGCCACATTTTGTGAAAAAATTTGGCCATGAACCCTCCAAGTAGTTTTGAGGATAAGTTTATTCCTCAATTCTTTTGATTGGAAGAGTTATCCTTTAGCATATTAGTTTGGAGATTGGATGATTCACCTTCCTCTTTCTTCATTTTGAGAACATATCGGAGCACAGGAGACACAATGTTTCCTTTATGAGATTTTTTCATTCTAGGGTGTACCCCCTCAACAGCGACTTTGACTTTACTAGTAGTCACCTCAGCTCTTTTAGTCGTGAAAGCGTCATTTTTTTGTCACATCATCAACTTTTACCTCCTTCACCATATGGTTCTTCAAGTAGAACTTTGCATCGGCGAAGTGTGACTTAGCCTTGGTGAATCGCTTGTCATTAGAAACTATCTTCTTTTTTACCCATCATCATAATACTTCAAACATTAATGATATGTAGATGAAACTAATCTATTTTCATGTGTCCAAGGCCTTCCAAGCAAGACGTAGTATGAACTCTTTGCATAATCACATGCGGCCATGCACTGGATCGCATATCTCTAATGGTGATCTCCAATTTTATTGCACATATGGCTCTTTGCCCCCTTGGTTGAATCCTTGAATCATCAAGCGGCTTTCTGAAAGTTTGTAACGAGAATGCCAATTTCTTACACAGTGCAAATTGGCAAGATGTTCACTGAGGATCCTCCATCAATTAAAATTCATTTCACCCTTTCATTGTGCATATAGCCAACATGTATAATGGGCGATTATGAGGAGTGTCATCTAGTATAAGATTGTCACTCGTGTACAAGACTTTTTCCTCGTAAGCATTAACTACTTGAGGAACGGACTCGATAAGTTTTTCTGACCTTAAAGATGTGCCAATGGTAGGTCATCACTCTTTTCTTCTCCTTTATCACCATTTCAACGAGAGGCCCCATTATAGAAAATCTTTGTGCGGAACCAGCTTGGTTCCTGGATTTTGAGAGTGGTGCACTTCAACTTTTGCTTTTTTCAGATGCTTAACTAGATTTTGTTTCCTCGGCCTTTTCAACATCGTTTCCCTTGTTGTTTTTTCGATTGATTTCTTTCATGAATTTCTTTTGTGACATCTACGGCAAGTCACCAAAGTACAACCTTCATTATCAAAAAATTTGGCTTTGTTGTTCTCTAGTAATTCTTCATCTTTACTTTCATTGAAGCTGCATAATTCATCTTGATTGAGTGATCCAAAGGTGACAGAAACTTGGTTAGCACTTGCGTTCTCATCTTCAAGCACGATCTTCTTTTCAAGATCCTAGTTCATAACTTGACTTTGAAAACAAAGAACTTCTCAAGAGGGTAACTCGCAAGTCGGTGATATATGCAATACTTTGAATTATTAATTTTTCTAGCTTTATTTGGCTGCTTCATCCCTGAAGCTCAATGAGCTTTAGCTAGAGGAGTTTTTCATAAATTATAGACAAATTAAATCAAGAAATGGGTACTCCTTTTCTTACATTTCTTTTAACGTCACTTTTCCACTTGGCTTATCTTAAAAAGAAGTTATTTTCGTACTTTGCTTCTTGCTTACCTTTGATGTAAACTTCACTAGTATTATGTTGGCATTCATAGCTTATTTGTTTTCATAATTGAGCATGAACTTGCTCCATTTCTTGATGTCTTGCTTGTCATTCCTATTGCGAGGATCGTAGACAAGCAACTTTTCATTTCTAGCGGATGCCATGCTTAACTTTATGTCGTGGGCACGAGTGACAAGTTCTTAAAATATCCTTGGCTTGATGCTTTGCAAGATATAATGAAGTCCACAATGCATGCCTTTGATGTGCATCTCTATTCCAAAACTTTCCCTAAGCCTACCTTTGCAGTCGAGGCTTGCGTTCCTCTATCAATTGATAAAGTCGATAACTAGTTCATTCTTCCATTGACAAGTATCTGTAAGTTCTACCATCCTCACACTGCACTTTGTGTTGGAAAGAACTTGAAGAACTCTTGCAACAGTTGATCCCAATTGTTTATAGATCCAGCCTCAAGGTCTGTATACCAATCAAAAACATTTGCCTTTAGCGAGCGGACAAACTACTTGATGAGGTAATCTCCATAAGTCCCAGTATTATTGTATGTCTCAACAAAGTTCGCCATATGTTGCTTTGGAGTTCCCTTGCCTTCAAGTTACTGAAATTTAGGAGGTTGACAACCGGTGGACATCTTTAAGCTATTGATCCTTGTATTGTATGGCTTTGTGTATGAAGTGGAGGACTGGTTGCAACTTCATACTTATTTTTTATAGTCCTTTCAATAAACTCCTTTATTTGATTGATTGAATCATTCATCCAAATAGACTGGATTTTCTTTAGTGGCCGCTACTTGTCTCGAGGAGGATCAATCTCTTGAACTTCTGGGTGCTTATTAGGTGCATGGCTGGATTTTCCTTCTATCAAGACTTTCACCATCTATCATCTTCATTTTGCATGCACTTGGTTAAGCTAGCAATTGCTTCTGTCAAGTCTACTAGTTTCTCCTCCACGTATGAAGTGTTCATCATCATTGAATGCATGAATATTGTAAACGACGGAAGGTAGCATGTATTGTCACATAGATTGATCCTCAATTGGTTAACGTTATGCAATGTATGAGGAGAAGATCCATCACTTGAAGTACTATTATCTTCCTTCATAGCATAGTTCTTGGACCCGGAAAGCAGAGCTAGATTCTCCTTTTCAGCAACATTGCTTCTTCCTTCATTTGCATTAGCAGAGGATCTTGATACTTTTAAGGGTGAAGATCCAAAAATAGGAGTTCATGCGGCTGATACTTGGAGTGCTTATTGTCCTAGTAAGCTTGATTTGCACCTTGTAACTGGTCCAAGGGTTTCAAAGGTAACATCGAGAATGCTTCTGCATCAGCATAGAACTTGAAATTAGTAGCCTTAAAAATAAATTACTTCGGAGTTGATTTTCTTTGAAGATATTTCGATGTTCTTTAACTTTGATAATCAAAAAGATGAGATGAGATGAAATGTAGATATTATCCCATTGGACGTGCCAAAATTGGTACATAATAAAATTTGCATCAAGAAAATAATCGAGACTAGAAAATATTGCAACAATCGTAGAATTTTATTTTGAGTAATATAAGTGTTACAATCTCTATGAATTTACTGATTCTTCTTTCCTCAGTAAACATAATTAATTCAAGGGCCTTTGAGATTGATCTCTAATTGTATGTACAGTTAAATATCTCTATAACAACCTCATTTTATTTCGATACTTTTTGGCTTTTATGGTTAATAGTTTTTATACACCTATAATAGCATGTGATGTTTAAATATTTTTGCTTGTTATAGATAGATTATCCAAAAATTAATTATTTTTATCTTTTAGTTGTTACATATAAAGGATAAAAAATTATTCATATTTAAAATCTCAAAAGATATGCGTAATTCACTAAGTAAATATTGAAGAAAGTTAATACATTATTAATAAATTCATAACTAAACGATTAAATATTTAAACTTTAAGGCACACATTTCAAAGCTATTAGGAAAATAAATTCTTTCAAGATTGATGGAAGAATTTTGCAATTGTAGATGTCTATTAGATTTCATTTTATTACTACCGATATAACACTTGAGTTGACGAAGATTTGTATTTAAATTTTCAGTAAAAAGATATTAAATGGAAAATATATCATGTGCAAATCAACAATTCTTATGTCTTATGTAATAGAAACTTTGTTCAATGGAATAGATTGTGTGCATATTTTTAGAATTATTATTAGTAATCATATAGATTTCTATATGGTTGCTATAAAGGGATACTTTTACAAAGAGCATTCTGTTATAAATATTGTTGTTGCTATTATAGGTAAAAAGCTATTATATAGAAGTAAAATTAAAATCGATTCTTAGGAAAATTTGGCTTTTATAGTAAGTGGTTGTTATATAAGAATGTTATTTTAGAGAGGTCTGATTATATTTGATCCAAGGGATTGAAACCTGATCTTGGTCTTGGAATCCTTAGAATGTACCTTGATCTTTGAATCCTTAGAATGTTTCTTGATCTTCGAATCCTTAGAACGCTTCTTGAATGCTTGTCGCTAATAGAGAAAGTTGTAATATTTGATCAACAAGCTCTCTCTCTTACTTTTTTATTCTGGTATCTTTTTTGAGTTATGAAGAGCCATATTTATAGTATTGAGAATTATGATGAATACAAACTCTTTTCCTTTTATTTGATCGATTGACTTGATTCACCGACAAATCAGATTAAAGCAAGGACAAGCATGCATTTGGTTGGCCAGACCATGTCATTTGTACATGTGGCGCAATTTCATTGGCTTTTCATTTTGATACGTGGCATGATCCTATTGCATCTCTCATTTGACTTGGCATGTCACATCATTTGACGCGTGGCACCAAATTAGACCTCTATGAGGATGACATCTTTTATTTAATGAAATTAGACTCATCACTTGTAGCCCACTTAAATAGGATAGCTTAATTAATTTGGACTTTTATATATATATTTGACTTAAATAATTAATTTACTAATATTAGCCTACGATAATTACTTGGACTAACATACCTTAATTAAAAATATAGTCCAAATCATTGTATAGATTTAATTTCAACAAAATTTATATGCTTACATTGTTATAAGTCTAAAACCTCAGGAGAGTCACCGTATGTACATCCACTTTTTTTAACTCCAACAGCTAAGGTGTACTAACTTCCAAGTATTACAATCATATGGTAAAAATTGCACGGGGCGTCATATTTGATCGCCCCCATTTAACATATACCTACTTTTTTTTAAAGTTTTAACTTGTACTCACTGTTTAAACAACCTCAGCTCCTCCTTCATTTGAATGCTGAAGATTGAGATATTGTTATGCGTTATAGCCTGATGATTTATATATATTTGTTTGTCCCATTATGTTCAGATTGATCTTATTCACAATAATTTAACCTCTTAGATATTTTAACTTTACAAGCACATTAGTTTTTGGTTCTAATTTATCTGTAGCAACTTGTTTTCATGTCGAAAATATTTTTATGATTCTTTAATCTTTGAAATAAACAGCATCAATCGTTGTTAATCATGATCTATTAAATCCATTGTTGTTTTAGAACTTCAACTTTAAGAATGCTGAAGTTCAGCAAATATAAACAAAAACTTCAGCTCCTAGAATACTGAAGTTCAGCAAATACAAAACAAACTTCATCCCTGAAGTTCATCACAAACAGAACAAAGCTTCAGCTAAAACATGCTGAAGTTCAACAAATAAAAAACAAAATTTCAGCTAAAACATGATGAAGTTCAGCAATTACAAACAAAGCCTCTGCTACTAGAATGTTGAAGTTTAGCAATTACAAACAAAAACTTCAGCCAACACATGCTGTTGTTTTATTGAACTGAAGTTTGCCATTTGCACTATGAACAGAAGTTTGTGTGATTGTCTTTGCAAGTCAGGCCAAACTTTATTCAAAAATATATGATGTTCTGCTACACTCCAGGCAAAAAAATTTGCTACTTCAGACCCGTATGCATGAAGTTATGCGAAAAGTAAGTACGTTTGCAACTTTTTTTGCAAAACAAATATAAGTTAAAACGTGACGATGCAAATACCTCAATCATATGTTACTTATTATTGTTAGAAATAGAAGGAATCAAGGGAAGCACCTCTAGACAATTAAGGCCAGCTTTAAAATCATAAGTTGTTTTCAAAAAGAATATAAAAATATGACACCACGAGAATGTTAGGATTTCTAGTCCTTGTGTTATTATGTTATTACTCTTTTGGTCCTTATAATATTCTACTTAACGTATTTGACCCTCAATTAAGTTACAATCATATGTAAATTCAATACGTAATTCTTCTCTACATTCTCTTAATTTCTCTCTTTTTTTCATTTCCATTGTTGAGTTTCTCGAGCTTTTTCGTAAAGTTTCTAGTTCAGCTGCTTGATCATGGAATTCCTTATTGAATTCCTGCAATCAGGCTATCAATCAAATTGTTCATTTCCAGCGTACATGTGAATTAATTTTATCTACGTCTTCTTTTTATTGTTTCTTTAATTTTTGTAAAATTTATTTGTAATTCTAATATGGGGTAGATGGAAGATATTATGTAATTCACTATATTCTCCAATCCAGCCATTTAAAATTCTACTTGAAAAATATGAAGAAAAAATATTTATTACAGGGAGAAACTAAACTATATCTCTCAAGCAACCGCATTTGATTCTCACTATGAATCTCAATTGATTACCTAGCAAAATTCATGGCTTTCTTCTTCGAGTTTTTAGGAAACTCAAAAATCATGTAGATGTGAACTACAACTACTTAACACGTGTCCTGTAATTGAGGCATCCGAGTTTGCCTCGCAAAAAGGCTTTAGACCATCGGAGACCAACAAAGCATTCGTGGAGTATAACCGGGGGAGGCACGTCCATAAAGCATGTAAAGTATTATCAATCCGATATTAATAGTTTAGATTTATTTTTTGAATTAAAAATATTAAGAAAATATTACAATTAGAAGATAATAAATTATTGATATGCTCAATCAAATAAAAATATTTAATTAATTTTCAAATGCCTATATTACTTATAGAATAATGTTAAGAACTTCTATTATCGTTGCTTCATCAGAAAAAAGTGTTTCAAAATTAAAATTGATAAAATCTTACATAAGATCAATAATGTCTTAAGATATTAAACAAATCAGTTATATTGTCAATTGAGAAAGACTTAGTAGGAGAAATTGATTATAAAAAATTAATAATAGTTTTGCATAAAAAAAAAATAGACTTCAACAATTTTTATTAATAAAAAAATTAAGGCCCCTCATAAAATTTGACTTTAGGCCACGAAATTTGTCGGGCCGCCCCTGAGTATAACCATTCTGAAAATTTAAATCTCCAAATTTGCCCTCCGTACCAATTAACGGTCCGTCGGTTTATTTGATGCCCGTTAGTAAAAGGACTTAAAGCACACATATTACTTGATTGAAGTCAAATGTATTAAGTCAAATATTTCAAGGACCAAAACATGAATAATACAATATCATATGCACTAAAAATTCTATTTCCCCTAAGGTTTTCCTGCAGATGTTTTGATCTAGCACTCCGTCGATTTTTATTTTTTTTTCCTGTTCAATTATTCAGCAAATTAAAACCAGCCACTTCTTTAATTTGTGGTTATTCATCTTCCCTCCTCTCCTCCCTCCCCCACCCACCCCAAAATAGGTTGTGTATAGTATTTCATATTTCATGACGTATGTTTAAAATAAGAGAAAACCACAAATTTTATTGGAATCAATAAACAAAACGTTAGTTGCAGACTTTCAGTTGGATTGACCCTTGCTTTCAGGTTCTTAACTTGATTCAGTTGTGATGAAAGGAAAAGGGTCATCTAATTATGCAATTCTTTGGTGCGTAGAAGTAGAACGTGCAAGGAAACGATATGAAGCACATTTGCCTAACCAACGATAAGTAGATAACATTGAAAGCAACATGTGAAAGCATGAGGACCAATAGTTTGAACACATGTGCTTTACTAGTTAAAGGATAAGCCAAACTATAATCCTAATCCTTAAATTTTGGCCAAATGATTAATTGTTTATAGCAGCCCAAAGGAAGGTCAATGAAGTACAATTTCATATGCAGTGGTCTTTTAGAAACCCATAAATGACCACGTTTCTTTATTGATCCAAGGACTATATTCATCTAACCTTTGCAGAAAATGAACTATATAACTTCTAAGTAGTCCAGTGGCGGAGGAGGCAGAATTATCGTCAAGGGGGTTCAAAAAAAAAAAAAGTTAAAAGAGTTGTAGTTAGTGGGAAGAAAATCAATGACCTTACAAAGGTTTTGAACTTCCTTGACCACTAAGCTATGCTTTTAGGTTGTGTCAAGGGGATTCAAAACATAATATATAAAGATAAAAAAATAGATTTTATCTTACATATACAATGTAATTTTTCGACGAAAGGGGTTCAGGTGAACACCCTTCCGTCCCCTTAAATCCGCCCGTGGATACCACCCTGGGAATCTTATTGACTGGATAACACTTTGCTAGTAAGTATTATACTATTATACTAACAACTCTAACATCACTACTATATTCATCATAGCCCATCCTAGGGATGCATCTAAAATTTTAACTCGATGGTTCGAGATTTATATATAATATTGAAACGCATTGTATTCTTAAAATTATGGGTATAAATCAATCTAATAATTGTTGAAATTTTATCAAGTCTCACACATATATTATGCTTAGTATAGAAAATATTGAATTCAAATAAATCTGCTACCTTAGGGCTATATCTACCTTTGAGCCGGCCCATCACCTTATCTACCAAAAATTGTAGCTTATAAGACTTGTCTTTTACAGTTGATCACACCCGACACGAGTTTTGAAAAGAATAAGCGATTTCTGCAAATATATCTAGTTAAAGAATTTAGAGTCAAATCCCACAAAGAACTAACACTTAGCTATAACTAAGAAAGTAGGGTCGAACATTTTTAAGGTTATAAAATTAAGATTTTTATTTTAAACTACTGATCACGCTCAACTATGTCTTAAAAAAAGACTAAACGGGCATTGCAAATATAATCTAAGTATTTAGCCCAGAGTCGAATCCCACAGGAAATTAACCTGTCAATTATTGTTGTTAGACTACTCGATTCTCAATAATCAAGTTCCCAAAGATTATGAATATCACTTTTCAGTATTTTTTACTACTACAGCTGAATGAAATTAAATAAACTAAAAGACAACTAATATTGAGATAAACAGATGCGATAAAGGTCTAAGGTTATGGTTTCCCACATTGGTGAACTTCTTTCTTGGATACTTCCTATAGTTTTGATTCAGTTGTCTCTATTAATCATGAACACTCCAGTTACCATAAATCTCTCTCAAGTAATTATGATAATTTACTAGACGCACTCTCTCAAGTTACACTAGCTAGATTGCATTACAACACACTTTAGATTGCACCCGAGGTATCGTTATCTCTAATCTAACCTCTAAGCACTCGGTTATGACTCTCGTCTATACTCCGGGAGTGATGTTGTTCAAACAACTACCTAAATATGCATTCTCTCTCAATATAATAAATAGGCACAGCTAATTGAGGATCCTTTCAATTAACTACAACAAGAACGTAGTTGAACAAATAGAGATTAACAACCAATCAAAACTATATTAATATCACAATAAAGTCATTCCCCAACGGGTTCCACCAAAACCTTAGATTAGAACAGTTAGCTACTCATAACAATAATGAAAACTACAAAAGAATTCATNGTGTCCAAAATATGTCCCATCTCCCAAAAATAACGTTCTCCCATGTATATATACTAAGTAGGGTCGGGTCCAAATAATTATACCTTCTTCTACGCGAAAAAGGACAAGTTTCCAGGCCGCCACTAGCGCAGCCACGTTAATCTTGCGCTAGAGATCGCGCTAGTGGGGTTTTATTCTGCCCTAGTCTGCGTCAGGACCGCAGTCGCAGATTCTATCGCGTTTTTCACCCTGTTCCATTTAGAATTTGAAAAACGTAAAACATGAAAGTTGTAGCCCTTTGAGTTAGCTTTCTAACCATATATTATATAGCTCAAATGGAGTTCGGAGCGAAACGTTATGTCCATTTTATTAGACAGTGCACAATATACCTCCTCGAGTCTTCGTTTGTTCTCAACTATCAAATTTGACCCCCGAACACGATCCCGGCTTAATTCCTTGAGCTTTTACTCAGACTTCAAAGCTCCAAATCACTTAAATTCATTCCATAACATCTATATAGCTCGGAATCACTCCTACAAGGCATAAAACACACAGTTAGTGCAAAAAACTAGCGATTAAAGCTCAAACTCAATTAAAGTGTAGTAAACTAGAGTATAATAAGCGACTAAAATACGTAATTATACCCTATCATCAACTACTTAACTAGTCAATATTAAAATGCTAAAATTATTAACTAAAGAGATAAATGTGTATTAAGAGTAAAAAGCCTAGATAGTAATTTTTCCAATTATCCTGATAAATATTAACGTGCTCACTATAATCTCGCCGAACTATTCTTTACTGATCATGAGTTTTCTCGTTACTGTAATTATTCCCTCGAACTAACTCTTGCTCACAACTCAAACGACTCACAAAGATTGCATCAAAGTTTCGTTATATCTAATCTCATTTTTAAATCATCGCAATCATGAATATCTTAATTACTAGAAGTGACGCTGTGTAACATCAAACTGATCCTATAATCTTTCTCAAGTAATACAAGATATGATGACACAACTAATCAAGAGCCCTTCAATTAACTGCAAACAAAACATAGTTAAACAAATAGATTATAAAAAATGGCTCATATATAGATAAAAACTATCACGAATTCCAAAAATCAGTTCCATCAAAATCATAGATTGAGAATTTTCGCTACTCACAATAATACTCAAAAACACATAAATTATCGTCAATATATATCCATAGTAATAAAGGTAGAAAAGTAGAGAAAAACTCTTTGATTCGTCTTGTATAGACTTGAGGATTTTTCGAGCTCAAATATGGTTCAACAATGATGTTACTTGTCTTCTTAGATCGAGTATGGCTGCTATGAATATGTTAAAATGGATATAAAATTCGTCTCGACAAAAATACCCTATAACTGAAATCGCCAGCAATTAAGCTAGCGTTTGGCCATACATTCCAAAAATTGTTCTGAAAAATCAAACTTTTTTAAAAAAAAAACATGAAACATTCTTATACCTACAAGTTATAAAAACTATCACAAATACCAACAATACATTTATCAATAACATTCATTATATTATTGCAAACCGTAGTCCTGAACATAAATAAATTTGGTACAAAATTATCATTTTCATCATGAACTACATAATACACTATCAGATGACCAGAAGACAAAGTAGCATTGTTATAAAATAATAAATTGTGGGCTCTTTTATAAAATATAAAAGTTCAGGGCAATTTTTAAAAAATATAATAGTAATATTTTGAACAAAAAGATGATTTTGGGTTTTGAAAATTTGCCAAAATATGAAAAATTTATAAACAAACATGTATTTGCCAAAAAAAAATAAAATATATTTTGACAAAATCTATGACGAAATGGTCGTAAGTCTTTATCCCCTTAAAAATAAAGATCTGACAGAAAAATACCGATGAATTATGCCGACCAGGATATTTCTCTGAACCACCATTTTCTGTCATTTTTCGATCAAAAAATGCCCTTTTTTAGTAGCGTGTGCCATGGAGCTCCGCGCACGAACTGGGTGAGCAATTTTTCTAGTTCCAATTTTTCTCGCGCTATGGAGCTGACAATATTTCCTGTAACTTCACTGTAAAATTTCAGAAACTCAAGCAAATATTCTTCCAAGTCCCAATTGCAAAGGATTTGCTCCGCAACAACCGTTCTAGACGTGCAAATCTTCCATTTTTCAGCTCAAACTCAATCTAAATCATCTAGTTTTTACCAATGAACTACTACACAATAAGATTATACCAGTAAGCTCAACTGGACATTTTCCACCTTTAAACCACTAAACATACTAAAGTAGGGGTAAAACACGCTTGAATTACATGCAAATTAAATCTAGCATATTATCAATAGTTTATAGAGATAAAGTCATTGCACCATCGAAGAGTCTTATGTGATGCATATATAGTTGGAATCTAGTCAAAGTTCTTATAAGGTTTGAGTCCTGAAAATAAAATAAAAATTTATAGATCACCCCTCAATGAATTTACCAAACGCAAATTCAAATTAATCGAACAATAAGTTACGGCTGCTAGATGGTTCAATTTGAAGGGGAAAAAAAGTTCTCTTATATGTCAAGATGAAATGCCTAACATTCTACTTGTGTGTCTCTGTCTCATACCCAGGTGCCCAACCCCCGCACCCCCACTTTTAGATTGGGTAAGCTGGCAGGGAAGAGGGCCCTCCATGCACAAATGTTCAAAATGGGCCAATTGCCAGACCAATAATATATACGACATGATCTATCTGCATTATATTGGAGAGCGCTTTTCAGAATAAAAATCAATCAGTACAGGTACTAAGGCAATTAATCATACACATCCTTTCAAGGGTCAGTATTCCCATATAAGGACAAGAGGCAAAGCTACGTGTCTTAAAGGATGATCAACTGATCACCCTTCGCCAAAAAGTTAGATTTTAGAGATGTAAAACCTATATATATAAGATTTTAGAGATTTATAACCTATATATATTGAACACCTTTGAATTTTTTTCACTTCTTTCAAGTTTGAACACCTTTATCGAAATTCCACTGATAAGGAGTAAGGACCACCAACAACAGCAGTATTATTCGTAACCACAACTTATGATCAGCTATAATTCCCTTCTTCCCCCATACCATTTGCCTCCAACATAGTAGCTGTTTTTTCTTTTACAACACCCTCAACTCCCTATATATCCTTGTCAATTGCATGCCTCACAATAATTAATTCATCGAAGCATCATAATTACAAATAAATACTTTTAATTAGCTCATATATATATCCCTGTGCTAATATGATGAATATGGCATCTTACAATGGTTCCACAAACATGACTCCTGAAGATGGCGAGTATGACAAATCAAAAGAAGTTCCACATGCACACAGTAAGGAAGATGATCACATGAGGGGCAAATCAGGTTTGGGAAATCTCAGTTTTTACAACCTGTCAAAACTCATTCTCCCTCCTTTAGGTTCCTCTGATTATAACCAGAATCAGACTCTGCAGAAAGGCAACACTATTTCTCCTATGACTTCAAGATACAGGTAATTATATTAGTCAAAACAAATGTGTCTTTCCGTTTCTCTTTTTTGGCGAACACTACTTTTGGCAATATATATATACTACTAATTGCAAAACAAAAAGGGAATATTAAACGGCTACTAAATTTGTATCAACGCGTTTGGTGCCACTTCTTTCTATTATTAGATTAACATTAGTTTGTTAATTACTACAAGTAGATCGTCTTTATTCTCAAACTAACGAGCTTAATTAGGTGATATTCGTCATATAAGACTATCTTGATTAATATTCAGAAACAAGTAATTCTTGTAAATCCAGTGCACTCGTCTTCCGAAAACGTCTTTCATATATAGGTCATCATGACCATACTTGGAGATAATTTGTTTGATTTATAAGTTTAGGTTTTAATTTATGCACGATACCGTAAAAGATATTTTATATGATCAGGAAGGTAATTACAGATATAACAAGTATAATTGGTAACTTGATACAAAACCAGTTATTATATATAAATTAAAGTGGTCCAAATATTATCATAAGTTGAAGCCTTGATGGATTTTAATGCAGGTGGTGGGAGACACTAATGGTGTTACTGGTGGCGTATTGTGCATGGGTATGTCCATTTGAGATATCGTTCATGAAGTCCAATACAAACAAGGAATTATACATAGCAGATAATATTGTCAATCTCTTTTTTGCGGCTGACATCGTCTTGACATTCTTTGTTGCCTATATCGATCCAACCACTCAGCTTCTAGTTCACGATCCTAGAAAAATTGCCACCAGGTATTTCTTTTCTTTTTCATTTTTAGCTTTGTTAAAGTTTATAATCATACTATTTACTTTACCATAAAATTTACCAATTCTTGAACTGGCGTTCATTATATATGGGAAATATATATTTTGTATTTGCGGTCCTTAGGTGGAGGAAATAATTATTTCCGTCTTGTTTTTTTCTTTTGACCAGAAAAGGGTAGCCGGAATCTAATCCAAACAAGTCGTGTAGTACATGTTAATTTGTATTAGCAATCTTAGATTTTTTTATTAAATAAAAAAAAAGAGAAAAATCTCATCATTCCATTGAGTCGATTATCGTTAATTAGAAGTGGAAGAAGTTTATAAGAAAAATAAGAAACAAAAGAGCAGTTATTATCAGTCCAAAGCATCTTCCAATTGAAAACACCAACTTAGGTGGAAGCAAAATGACCAATAATAAATAATATCAAAAGCTATTAGAGTAGAATCAATCTTATTCAACAATTTTCATGATATTAAAACAGAAATGATAGAATCTATTTGATAAAAGTGTGAAGTAACGTGATAATTCGAATTTGAAGAAGTAGATATTCTCTTGTTATCGTCAATGAATATGTGATCATGGCGAATAGATTTTATCCTCTTCAAAGAATTTTTCCTCCACCCACCAAGGGATCGGGTTCGGGGTGCAAAGAGCCAACTTTTTTGGGGTATTAATAAAAACAGCCTCCTAATTTATTTATTCGAACAGTTATATCAATTATTTCCTTAATTATTGAGTGGGAATAATACGACCCCTCACTCACACCCCACCCCCACTTTCAACTCCTATCGGTCAACGGCAAAGGAAAAAGGAAAAAAGGAAATTTAACTTAAAAGTTTGCGCTATCAATTTAATTTAAGTTGTTGTAATATGTTATGTTTCCTCAAAATCGAATAATAATTAAATTTGTAAGTAGTTTTAATGATACACGGATTTATTTGATACAAAGCCATAAATAAAGTCAAATTGAATAAACAAAAATAAAGTAGATTCAACCACGCAAAAAAGATAGTTCAAGCCTTAGTGAAATATTTGCCTTGATCCGGACTCGCTATAATCATCACTGATGAACAAGAGCAGGAGAGCTAATAACAGAGGAAATAATAACATATTGCTTTGGAATGCGTGTTATAATTAATGCGTTTGATGAATTATCGGACCCTCTTTATATAGTAGGGTAATCCTACTCTAAGTACAACTTTATAAAAGGTAAAAAAATCCTTTGATTAACTAATTTTCGGTCCTTCATCGATACGTGCCGAGATCCCTGCCATAATATCTAGCCGGTCACGGATATTACGACCTTTTGTTGGCCGTGCTTGATTGCCCGACAATGTTTTTCGAAGTCGTTCAAAGCTAGGACCGATTCCAACCGTGACTCCGAATTTCTCGAGGTCGGATGCCATGCCCTGAATTCTGACTCGATGAGATTGACCCCTCGACTTTGGTCCCTGTCAGCATATCTTGACCTGAGCTTATTTTGTCGGAAGCTGAGATATACCATGAGCCCCATTTTACCCGTATACAATTATCTTTCTTATTTTCATGATACTAATTCTACTTAATAGGGACATTGGAGAATCATAAGTAATAAACTTTCAAATAACTTCGTAAAGTAATTTTTTTTATACTGTCAACTCAACGAGAAAAGATTGATGGTGTAATATATCTTCTGGCTTTACGTAAGTGGAAAGGGAGCAGCAAGAATATGAAAAGAAATTGTAACAAACCATATTTTGTCCACTGATGAATCAGATTATTTAAATGATTGTTAATCAAATTTAGTCAAATAGTTTGCTTATACAGTCAATGCATTGACCCAGTGGCTAATAACTTACGAGTCAACCCCTAAACTAGGGACAACTCGAGCTTATAATCGACCTTCTAAATTCTTATTTAAACTCGTTATACAACAACACCAACAAATATTACACAAATCTATGGTTAAGAAATGCAAAAGCAATTTAATTTGCTTTTCTCATGTATTTAATAGTCTGTTTGACCGTGATACTATAATCAACTTATTTCGAAAAGTGTTTTTGTTTTTATTATAAGTGTTTTTCAAAAAAGTAACTTTTGCGAGAAGCAGTTTGCGCTAATTAATTGAAAAGTATTTTTGAGCAGCAATTAGTGTTTGATCAAACTTTTAAAAATTACTTGTAGATATATTTTTCTCAAAAGTATTTTTCAAAAAAACGTTTTTGGGGAGAAATAACTTTTTTCTGCTTCTCAAAAACTGTTTCTACTACACTTTTTTTCCTTTTAAAAACTCAGACCAAAAACGTAACTTTGAAGAAAAAATACTTTTGGACAAAAAAATTAAGCAGGCTATAAATTTATCTTACATATGCTACTCGAAATTAGTATGTTTGGAATACAGCAGAAAACTGCCCCGTTATTGATTATTATTAAAATGCTATAGTAATAATTCGTTTGTATGGTCAATTATGATACAGATACGTATCAACATGGTTTCTAATGGATGTGGCCTCCACCATTCCATTTGAGGCTCTTTCCTTGTTGTTCACTGGAAAACATCAAATTGGTGTTTCTTACTCCGTTTTAGGAATGCTCAGATTTTGGCGTCTTCGCAAGGTTAAGCAATTCTTTACCAGGTTTTACTTTATTTGCTTCTCTCTCTTTTTTTCTTTTTCTTTTTTTTAAGATTTCAAGTTATATACACTGACAGCGTGTAAAGTTTTACACCATCCACGTAACTTAACATGTTATAATAAGTTGTTTACTTTATTTTCCATGTTAACATATCATGTTTGTTATAATAAAATGGAGTACGTGTTATTGCAAGTAAGTTAACCGAATGGTATATAGAAGTATTTATACATTGTCAGTGCATAATAATTTAAAGTTTTGTCACCTAATTTTATATTAATTACACTTGTTCTATATGTCCATTGGCAGACTTGAAAAGGACATGAGATTCAGCTATTTTTGGGTCAGATGTGCAAGGCTTCTGTTTGTAAGTTTGCAGAAAAATAATATTTTCATCCAACTTGATGTAAAGAATAATTTTGCTTACCAAAAAAAAAAACCACGACATGAAACAGGTAACACTGTTTTCAGTGCACTGTGCTGGATGTCTGTACTACTTGTTAGCTGACAGAAATCCCCACCAAGGAAATACTTGGTTAGGATCTGTGAATCCAAATTTCAGAGAGACGAGCCTTTGGATTAGGTACATTTCTGCAATGTATTGGTCTATCACCACTATGACCACAGTTGGCTATGGTGATCTCCATGCTGTCAACACTGTGGAAATGATCTTCATCATTTTCTACATGCTCTTCAATCTTGGCCTCACTGCTTACATTATTGGTAACATGACCAATTTAGTCGTTGAAGGAACTCGTCGCACCATGGAATTTGTAAGCTCCTTTCCAATTACCTTTTTTATAGTATAAGCAGGAGAGGAAAAACAAATGCATAATGTACAATGAGATAAAGCATTCAATTGATTTGTCATACAGAGAAATAGCATCCAATCAGCATCAAACTTTGTTTGTCGAAATCGCTTGCCCCCAAGACTAAAGGAGCAAATACTGGCTTACATGTGTTTAAGATTCAAGGCAGAGAGCTTAAACCAGCAGCAACTGATTGAACAACTTCCCAAGACGATATGCAAGAGTATCCGGCATCATTTATTTCTACCAACTGTTGAAAAGGTCTATCTTTTCAAGGGTGTCTCCAGGGAAATTCTCTTACACTTGGTAAGACAGCATTATTTTATTCAATACACAAGAACGACGCGTTCAAAAATCTCTATTCCTGGTGGTGTATCTAATCTTAGTGACTGCTTAGGTTGCATATATGAAGGCGGAATATATACCCCCAAGGGAGGATGTTATAATGCAGAATGAATCGCCAGATGAGGTTTACATCATAGTGTCAGGGGAGGTGGAAATGA
Organism: Nicotiana knightiana; assembly: GCA_005239525.1. Taxonomy (NCBI): domain Eukaryota; kingdom Viridiplantae; phylum Streptophyta; class Magnoliopsida; order Solanales; family Solanaceae; genus Nicotiana; species Nicotiana knightiana. Next base: position 28,946 of record ML411532.1, read on the forward strand.
TTGATAGTGAGATGAAGAATGAGCAGATTGTTTGGACATTGAAATCTGGGGACATGTTGGGAGAAGTTGGGGCATTTTGCTGTAGGCCTCAAAGCTATACGTATCGAACGAGGACACTTTCGCAACTCTTGAAGATAAGAACAACTTGTTTGATTGAAGCAATGAAGAGCAGGCAAGAAGATAATGTCACCATGATGAAGAACTTCCTTCAGGTTCTTCCTTTAGCTACTTCAAAAGAGGTTCCAAATGTGTCATTTCAGAACTCAATCTTAATATTTTTCCTATTTTGCAGCATCACAAGAAGCTCAAGGATTTGAGACTTGTAGACTTGTTCCTTGAAGCTGGGGAAGAAGATAGTGATCCAAACATGTCCATCAATTTGCTGACTGTAGCCACTACAGGCAATGCTGCTTTTCTTGATGAGCTTCTCAAGGCAAGATTAGACCCTGATATTGGAGACTCTAAAGGAAGAACCCCACTGGTATGTGTTGTTGGTTTTTTAAAAGATTAAAAGTATTGAAATTCATCCTAAAACTAAGCAACTTATTATGCTAAAAAGGTTATGCAGTAACTGAAAGCAACAAAATTTCAACATATGTCCCAAAAACCAACTTTAGTCTTATTAGCTTCTACCAATGTACTAGTTGCTACAACAACAACAACTACCGCATCACTCCCAAATAAGTAGGAGTCGGTGATATGAATCCTCATTACTTTCTGTGAGTTCCAATCATATCATCATCATAACCAAAATAAAGTATAAGTGAAAGTAAAAAAATGATAAATATATGTAAGTAATAGCGATAATAATAATACTAAAAGTTTTCTACCAAATCTAATACCTATTCGGCTATTCCCAACAAGTAGGTATCGCCTATATAGATCTTTCTCTTCCATTGTGCCTTATATTTAGCACTAGTTGCTATAATAAGTATTTCAACATTTTTTTATGTCTCTGCGCAATGAATCAGCATATAGCAGCATCGAAAGGGCACGAAGAATGTGTAATGGTGCTTCTCAGACATGGATGTAACATACACTTGCAAGGTAGGACATCCTCCATTAATGAAACTTAGTGAATTGTTTGACAGGACAAGCGGTATCTAATATCTTGATTGTCTAATAAATGGCAGATGTAAATGGTAACACCGCATTATGGGAAGCTATAGCAGCAAACCACCATCCCATATTTGAAATTCTGTACCATTGGGCTTCCATATCCGATCCCCATGTTGCTGGTGATCTCTTATGTACAGCAGCTCGGAGGAATGATTTAACAATTATGAAGGAACTCCTAAAACATGGATTACTTGTTGACTCGAAAAATCGCCATGGATCAACTCCTATCCATGTCGCAATAGAAGAAAATCACGTCGAGATGGTAAAGCTTCTTCTAATAAACGGGGCTGAGATTGATGACACATTGAAGTACAAGCTTTCATCAATGAACCTAAGCGAAATGCTGCAAAAACGAGAAGTTGGGCATAGGATAATTGTATCCGACGCAACGAATGAATTTGATCGTAAGTGGTGTGAACAAGAGCAGAAGTATGGGTCTGAAAATTCTAAGGATCAATGTTCTTTTCGAGTTAGCATATACAGAGGTCATCCTGAGGTCAGGAGAAGAACTCATTGCAGTGAACCTGGGAGGTTAATTAGGCTTCCAAATTCACTTGAAGAACTCAAGAGCACTGCAGGTACTTTTTCAAACGAATTCCTCTATTTATTCTTTTACTACTAGTTTGCAAAACTTGAGAGGGATCCATATTGTTTCAGCAATGGTAATCTAATAGTTTGGCTGATTTATTTGTTTTTAATTTGCAGGTCAGAAGTTTGGATGTGATGCAAAACATGCCCTGGTGGCAGATGAACAAGGAGCAGAAATTGACTCTATTGAAGTCATAAGGGATAATGATAAGCTTTTTATAGTTGAAGATATAAACTCCATAATGTAGTATTATTACCTGTTCTACTTATTTTTAAGTCTCTGTATAATACATACAGAACTGGCCATCTATACAATTCAAGAAAACAAGTTTACCTCTTCCACTTCCCCACCTCCAAAAATAGTGGACATCTGTCTCCTCCATCTTTCTGGTATATTGAATTAGTAGGTTGCTAAATACTCTGATCAAGCCAAACTTGCCAAACTAAGCCCGGGAACTATTTCAAGCCATACAAGCACTATTCAAATGACACACTTTCTCATACTCCCCTGAGCAACCAAATCGGGTGGTTGCTCCATATACACCTTTTCATGTAAATCACCATGAAGCACATTGTTGATAGACGATATAAAGGTCAATGCTCAGAACCTGCTAGAGAAATGAACCAGCAGACGGAAGTGAGTTTGGCCATTGGGGACATGGTGTCTAAGGAATCCACTCTATGTTTGAGAATATCCTTTAGCCACAAGTCTTGCCTCAGGTTTTGCCATAGAGCCCTACGGATTAACTTTATACCAAATGTTATTTTCATCTAAAGTATGCATCTCTCAAGCATTGCATCATACTATTCAGGATGGTCCAAGGCCTCCTTCACTATTTTAGGTATAGAGATAGAGTCTAGAGAGCCAATCAAAGAACTAGACACAAAAGATAAGTAGTCATAAGAAATAAAAATAGCAATGGTGTAACGACTTAGCCAGTTGTTTTATGTATTTGAGCCCCGTTTCCCTATAATTGATACATTTTGTATGTATGTTTGATGTTTTGTGACTTGTGTGTATAGTTGATTTGGCTTCGGGAAGGTTCGGAAGTAATTTTTGATACTTAGTGCCATTTTTGGAAGCTTAAGTTATACGAGTTGACGGAGGTATGACTTTTATGTAAATGACCTCGGATTGATATTTTGGTGATTCCAATAGGTTCGTATGGAGATTTTAGACTTAGGTGTATGTTCGGAATTCGATTTGGAGGTTCCTAAGATATTTTGGTGCTATTTGCCGAAAGTTGGCAATTTGTAGGATTGGAGAGTTCATAGGCTTGACTGGGGGTTGACTTCGAGGTTATTGAATTTGTTGTTCTGAAAGTTGGAATAGGTCTGTTTTATCATTTGGTACTTGCGCATAAAGTTTGGGTTTAATCTGGGTTGGTTAGGCTTGAATCAGATGCTTGGTTCCTAGTTTGGGAGTTAATGAACTTAAGATAAGCTTAGCATTCATTTTGATTTTTGATTCTTGGTTTTGATGTTATTCGTTGTGTTTTTGAGCATTTGGATTAGATATTAGAACATTTTGGCATGATTGGACGAGGTCCCGAGGGCTTGGATGTATTTCGGGGTAGCTTCGAATCATTTTCATGAGATTTGAAACATCAGATCTTTGCTGGTGTTTGGTGTTCTTCGTGGTTCGTGATGAAGGATTTGGGGGCTGGGGTTTTCCTCTTTGTGTCCGCGGAGTTGCAGCCGCGTTCGCGAAGAAGGAAGATGAGTTGGGAGACACACCTTCATGTTCATGAGGGAGTTGGTCGAGTTCGCGAAGTGGAGGGGGATTTTGGCATTCGCGAGCCCCCACTCAAATGCGAGGCACGTGCCGCATTCATGAGGAGTATGCCAAGGCAGAGTACTTAAGATGGGAATTTTGGGATTTTTCCCACATATCATATTTTGAGCCTCAGACTTCGAGAGTGGGAGAGTTTGAAGAGCTATTTCACTACATCATTGGTGGTAAGCAATTTACTCTTAAACTTGACTTTATATCATGAATTTCTACACCTAAAAGCTAGGATTTTAAAGTGAGATTTGTGGATTTTTGGCAAAACTTTTGAAAAGTGAATAATTGAGATTTAAATCCTGATTTGGAGTCGTTTTGAATGAAACTTGTATATTTGGACTCGTATTGGAATGAATATTCGAGATTTGTGTGTATCACCAGATTTCAGAGGTAGGCCTAGGTTGACGTTTTTGTTGACTTTGTGTATTTAATTAAAAGTTCAATCTTTATTGATTAGGTTAGACTTCTATGGCTTTGTTTAACGTTATTGGGTTGTATTTTACTAGATTTGAGCCGTTTGGAGTTTAATTTTTGAGTTTTGGCATTTTTGATGAATTTTAGGCCACCGGGTGGAGGTAAGTCTCTTGGCTAACCTTGTTAAGAAGGAAACCCCTAGGATTTCACTTGTTTGCTATGTGTTAATTAAGCTATTGTGGTAGTGTATATACATGGTGGCGAGCTGTAGGTTATGTGCATTCTTGTTATGTTTTGATGATCTAACAAACTTAATAATAAGAACCAAATAAGAAACCTGATACAAATTCTCAAGTACTTAAGCATAACAAGTCTCAAGCTGGGGACGTGAATCAACTCTTTAGAGTCAAAGAAACAACAGAGGGAACATATGGACACCAGTTCCCTTGGTGACTGTACCAGTCAACCCCCCAATAGCTGTAAAGTTGTTGTTTGCACACGCAACAGTGCAAACTGTGCAACAGTCAACTTTATTGGGAATGCCCTTGTACCAAACATGCTTGCATCATTCAAGTGATGTCACCTATGTAATATTAACATCGAAGCAAAGGCAAAACATCACTTGAATATTGAAGGATCCATTCAACATTCTCTCAAGTGTGTGCGTCAAACCTGCAAGCGATTCTCAAGGGCATCAAGAACAAAGAACAACATAGCAAAGGACTAGTTCTCTGTATTGAGTTATTACATGTACTTGGTTGTGTTGCACACTTGTTAAAGTAATTTACTTGTAATTCCTACTTAGCTTAGTTAGAAGCATTGTGTAGGAATCTCTTGAAAAATCATAAACCTTGTGTTTGTGTCTTGGCTAGAGTTAGTCGAGTTTTAAGCTTTGTAATAGAGTTAGTACAAAGAGGCTTGTAATAAAGTTGTTACAAGTTAGTAGCGACTAAGAGGTTAATTCCTAGGTTACAATAGGTTGTAATATGAAGTTTGCGCAGTAGTGAAGTTGAAATCCTACAAAGGTAGGGCGTGATTTTTAATCCCATGAGCTGGGAGTTTTTCACGTAAAATTCCATTGTGTTATTTACTTTCTGCAGTGTGCGTGTGTTCTGTAGAAACTAATAGAGAACCTGGTTCTCTATATAGTATGGTGGACTCTTAGTTTCTATCAATTGGTATCAGAGCAGGTTCTTTCTATCATGCTAACACCTAGAAAGGATCCTCATGGCTGCTCCACCAAACTTTGAAGAAGGTCAATCTACCTACAAACCACCAAGAAACGGCCAATACTATGGATGGTGGAAGACAAGGATGCATGATTTTATCATGGATGAAGATTCAGAGCTCTGTGATGTTATCTGTGATGGACCCTTCGTCCCTACGAAGACCAGTGGTGACCCAGAAGTGAAAACTCTCAAAACAAGAAAGGAACTCAACGATGTTGATCGCAAGGATATAGAGAAGAGCTTTCGAGCAAAAAAAATCCTCGCCTGTGGCATTAGACCAGATGAATGCAACAGGATTAGAGCATATCAATTCGATACGGAGATCTGGGAAGCTCTCCAAACAGCTCATGAAAGGAAAACTCAAGTCAAGCAGTCGAAGATTGATATGCTAACCACAAAGTTTGAGCTCTTCAGGATGAAGGATGATCAGTCCATTCAGGAAATGCACACTCGCTTCACTTCTATCATCAATGAGCTCCATTCTCTAGGAGAAATCATTCCAAGGAACAAACTTGTCAAGACAATACTTAGCGTATTACCTGGTTCCTAGGAAAGCAAAGTAAATGCTATCACAGAGGCAAAGGATCTACAAAAGCTGACCATTGATGAACTCATTATGAAATGAAGAAAGAAAGATAATGAGAGAAGAGATCCCAAAATATAGAAGAACCTGGTCCTCAAGACAGACAACAATAAATCAAGTGGTGAGGATGCTGATATGGCTTACCTGAAAAAAAGATTTCAAAAAATGGTTCGCATAAATGGAGGTATTCCAAAACAGGGCAGCTACAACAAGCAAAAAGGCTATGACCTATGTCATAAGTTGAGAAGCTTCATCAAAGATTTACCTCTCCTCAAGCAAGATCAGTAGAAACACAATACAGACGAAGCAGTTAAGAGGAACCAGGTTCCTGACAAATGATTCAATAGAAAAGATGTCGCTGACAACGTTGTGAAACAAACTCTTGCTGCATGGAGAGACTCTTCCAGCGAATCTGGAGAAGATGCTGAAAAAGGTGACAGCTCCATGATGGCAGTAGAAAGTGAAGCAACTGAATATGACTCTATCTTTGCCCTGATGGCACAATCTGACGATGATGAAGATGATGTCGATAAGGTAAACTTTCTAGATGTTAAAAGAAATCTAAAATCTTACTCTCCAAAAAAACTTATGTCTTTGGCAAATGTTTTAATTGATTCTTATCACAGTCTTATAAATGATAAATATGCATTAATTGTGGAACTAGGAGAAGTAGAACATGAGAGAAATGATCTAGTAGTTGTTGTGGTCGATTTAAAAGAAACCAATGAGAGTTTGAAGAAAGAAAAAGATGCCTTAACTGAAATAATTCCAAGCATAGAACATGAGAGAGATGATCTAGTGGTTGTTGTGGTTGATCTAAAAGAGACCATTGAGTGTCTTAAAAAAGAGAAAGAAGCCTTAACTGAAAAGGTAGCTAGCATAAACCATGAGAGAGATGACTTATTAGTAGTAGTTGTGGACCTAAAGGAAACAATTGAGGAACAAAAATGAGAAGGTAGTCAAGAGATTACTCGAAAGGGAAAGAAAGTTGCAAGTGAGTCACATCTTAGGATTGAAGATGAGTTAAAATTAATCTAGTCTGTGTGCTAAACTTCTTGAGAAAAACAAGCAACTTCAGGAAGATCTAGGAAGAGTTAAGAGTGATCTAGAAAAATCACTTAAGTGGACCTGGTCCTCTGATGCTATCACTACCATGTATACAAGCAATGGGGGAAACAGGCAAGGAATAAGATTCTAAAGGGAAAAGACTCCTTACAACCCGCATAGCAAGTATGTTATTGTACATGATAACTGGTTGTGCACTCATTGTGGTAACACTGGGCATTTTAAGGAACGCTGTAAGGCCAGATTTCAGTCTCAACGGAAAAAAAAATCTAAAAAGGTAACTACTGCTAAAGAAAATGGTCCCTCATATAAAACATTTGATGCCTGATTGAACCAAAAGAGTCCTAATTCAACCCTTTCCTCATTACAATGGACCCAAACTTATTTGGGTTCCTAAGTCTAACCCTTGATTTCCTTGTTCATGGAGCAGTGAAAGGGAGCATCCGACAATAGTACATGGATAGTGGCTGCTCGAAGCACATGACTGGAAGAATAAATGATTTCCTTTCACTCAAGCCCCTGTAAGGAGGGAGTATGTCCTTTGGAAACGGCCAAAAGGGATACATTCTGGGATTTGGAAGGATTGGGAAGTCTCTCTCTCTCTCACTAAATTCAAAATGTTTACTACGTGAATGGGTTGAAGTACATCTTGCTGAGTGTTTCCAAAATCTGTGACAAGGTAAACAAAGTGGAATTTGTGTCGAAAATATGCATGGTAACAAATCTTGTGAGTGGTGAAGTGGTTTTGGTGGATAAAAGATACAGAAACATCTATGTTGCTAACTTTGAATACCTGCAAAATAGGGAACTTAGTTGTCTGTAGATGATGATGATGAACTATGGCACAGAAGACCGGGTTATGCAAGCTTTACGTTGCTGAACAAATTGGTCAAGAAGGACCTGGTTCGTAGCCTGCCCAAGTCAAGCTTCAAGGATAACAAGGTGTATGATGCATGTGTAAAAGGAAAGAAATTCAGATCTTCTTTCAAGCCCAAAAAGGAAGTTAGTACCTTAAGGCCACTTGATCTCCTCCATATGCATTTTTGTGGACCTATGAGAGTGCCAAGTAGATGAGGAAAGAAGTACATCTTCGTTATTGTGGATGACTATTCCAGATTCACTTGGACTCTGTTTCTTAGATCCAAGGATGAAAACTTTGAAGTATTTATTGCTTTTGTGAAGAAGATCCAGGTGAATATGAGCCATAATGTAGTAAGTATAAGGTCAAATCACGGCATAGAATTTGACAATGCCAAATTCGACGAATTTTGTGCTAAAAATGGCATTACACATAATTTTTCAGCTCCAAGAACACCTCAACAAAATGATGTTGTGGAGAGGAAGAATAGGACCCTTGAAGACATGGCACGAACAATGTTGATTGACAGTGGCATTGCAAAAACGTTTTGGGCAGAAGCCGTCAACACTGCATGCTACTTGGTGAACAGGTTCATGATCAGGTCCCTCCTGAACAAAACTCCATATAAACTGCTGAACGGGAGGAAGCCCAAGCTGACACATCTGAGGACATTTGGGTGCAAATATTTTGTCCTCAACAATGGCAAGGAATCACTTGGAAAATTCGATGTCAAAAGTGATGAAGGAATCTTTCTTGGTTATTCATGACAAAGCAAAGCCTACAAAGTAGACAACAAACGAACTAAATGCGTTAAGGAAAGTATACATGTGATCTTTGATGAATCTCACGACTCATGTGGGAAGGATTCACATGATAAGATTGATCAATATAGAGAACAATCAACTGTCCCTGGTGAAGTCTTTGACATGGAAAATGGAAAAGCTAACATGATGAGCCATGTCAAGGAATCAAATGATGATGGTGCAGTCATATCTTAAACTGATGGGGAGGAAACTGGTTCCTCAATCACAACAACTGAAGCTGAAAACAGAGTTGTTGATGTTGTCCAAGTCACCCCACATGCTGAGCTAAGAAGCGAAACTCACGACAACCAAGGATCACCTTTAGAAATACTTGTACCTTCTAACAATGAGTTTCAGGTGTCTAACTGGAAACACAAAAGTTCACATCCTCTTGAAAATGTGATCACTCCTCTTGACTCGGGAATTCAAACCAGATCAAAGACACGAAACTCGCTTGCCTTCTGAGATTTTCTCTCTCAAATTGAGCCCAGAAATATCAAGGAAGCATTGAAAGATTCTGATTGAATAATGGCTATGCGAGAAGAACTCCATCAATTTCAGAAGAACAACGTACGACACCTGGTTCCACGACCTGCTGACCGAACTGTTAAAGGAACTAGGTGGGTATTCAGAAACAAACTTGATGAGTTTGGAAACACAACTAGAAACAAGGCAAGGCTAGTAGTTCAAGGCTACGATCAGGAATAAGGGATTAACTTGATGAAACATTTGCTCCAGTTGCTCGAATGGAGGCTATCAGAATCCTCATTGCCTTTTGATAGTAGCCTATATTATTCAATGTAGATGCTATTTATACTCTAATTTAACCGCACTTTATTGATGTTTAAATGCTAAAAGATAACAAAATTCTCTAATTGAGAAATTTATGCTTTGCAGGAGCCACTCCGAGTTAGGAGGGAGATAAAGAGCGTTTTGGAGTCAATTACGAACATGCAAGGCCAATCAAATGCTAGCCAGAATGAAAAAGAGCGAGGAAAAAAAAGAAAAATACAAAAGGCAGGTCCGCGACCGCGGACCTGGGCGCGGAGGAAAACAGTGAAGCAGTGCACGTCCGCGGTTGAGTCCGCGACCGCGGACGAGTTTTTAAAAGCGATAAACTGCAGGGGCTCTTGTGTAAATTCCTGAGCAATTAACCTAAACATATAAGAGCCCAAACTCGCCCAGAATTCATATTAGGCTCGTTTTAGACATAATTAGAGGCAAGAACAAGTGAGAGGAGATCAAGTAATTCTTTAGAGTTTCTTTCTTCTTCTTTCTATTCATCATTGTGAATCATGAAGCTTATTATTGCTATGTTTTGTATTAGTATGGGTAGATAAACATTTAATCTAGGTTTGATGGACCCAATTGTTGGATGAAGTTTTAACTCTATATTTTGATATAATCGAGTCGTGTTTGTCCTATGATTGTTCAACTACATTTTGTATTGTGGTTAATTGAAAGGGCCCTTGATTAATCGTGTCTAGCTGCTTTGTGTTGCTTGAGAAAGAACACTTGGTTAGATTGTTGTTGGAAAACATCACTTTCGGATAATTGAAGAGATTAATTACATGAATTTAAAAGTGGGTTTAAAATAACAAAGCTTTGGTGGGATAATTCCGAGTTGCATAAATTGCTAGCTAGAGTAGTTCGAAAGAATGCTTCTAGTAAATTATCGTAATTGATCGAGAGATAATTACGGTAGCCCGAAACTCATAATCCTCATAGATGTATTACGACAAGATTATAGCTAAAGAGTTAAGAATTAATCCGGCAATTGGGGAAATCAATAGCCTAGATCCTTTTACCATTGAATTCAACTTTATTCTTGATTATTGCTAGTTTTATTGTCATTTTACATTAGCTAAATAAATTCCACTGTTTATTCATAAAACTCTTGCACCTGGAAGTTGTCTGAGCTTCTCATTAGAATCACTAAAACTTGTAGTCAATAGGTTAGTTCCCTGCGGGATTCGACTCCAGACTTGAACCATATTATATTTGCAACGACCACTTGTCCTTTTTATAAGGCATACTTGCGCGTGATCACCTTTGCATCTCATATGGAATTCAAATTGTTCCAAATGGATGTCAAAAGTGCATTTCCGAAAGGCTTCCTAAAAGAAGAAGTATTCGTCAAGCAAAAACCTGGATTTGAGAATCATAAGCATCCTGAGAATGTTTTTAAACTTGATAAGGCATTATATGGGCTAAATCAGGCTCCTTGTGCTTGGTATGAAAGGTTGTCCAATTCCTTCTAGAAAATGGCTTTACAAGAGGAAAAATTGACAACACCTTATTTTTGAAGAAACGAGGGAGGAACCTGCCCATTGTGCAAGTCAATGTTGATGACATCATCTATGGAGCAAAAAATGATTCATTGTGTAAGGAATTTTCAAAACTCATGGGAAGTGAGTTTGAAATAAAATAATGGGGGAATTAAATTTCTTCTTGATATTAAAAGTCAAGCAAACTCCTAAGGGGACAATGATAAGTCAGTAAAATTACATCAAGGAGCTTTTGAAGCGATTTGATATGAAAGGATCAAGAACATTGATACTCACATGGCCGCTACTACTCGTCTGAACATGGATGAACCTGGTTCTCCTGTGAATGAGACCATTATAGAGGTATCATTGGGTCACTTCTGTATCTTATAGCAAGCAGACCATATATTATTTTCAGTGTGGGACTTTGTGCTAGGTTTGAGTCTAATCATCTGAAGGCTACCAAGAGAATCCTGAGGTATCTCAAAGGCACGCATGACCTGGTTTCTACTATTCCTCAGATGAAAATTTTGGTTTAATCGGGTATGCTAATGCTGATTATGCTGGTTATCTAGTGATAAGAAAAGCACTTCTGGCATGGCACATGTTTTGGGATCATGTCTGATCTCATGGAGTACAAGAAAAAAAAAACTCGACGGCTCTTTCAACTGCATGAGTTGAATATGTGGCAACTGCCTCTTATTGTGCTCAACTGCTATGGATCAAGCAGCAGCTGGAAGATTTTGACGTGTTTTCTGACTGTGTACCCTTACTATGTGACAACACCCGTGCTCTTAACGTGGCCAAGAATCTGATTCAACATAAGAGAACAAAAGAACATTGATGTGCGACATAAAAGGGCTCATTTTCATGAAATTTTGCAGCATAGAAGATCAAATTGCAGACATCTTCACTAAAGCACTTAGTAGAGAGCACTTTTAAAAGAACCGCTTGGCACTAGGGTTGATAAAATCAAGCTAAGGACCTAGTCCCTCAATGAATGGCTATGAAAGAAATGAACAGGTAAAATGGCTAAAAAGTATTTTCTGGCAAAGTCTAACTCATCTCTATACCGTTGCAGGTAGACACGCATGACGATTATAGAGCAAAAAAGTAGCCAATGATATCACATTTTAGTCAAAAGGATGAAGTTCACATTTACAAAATATGTCAGGGAACCTGGTTCCTTTGACACAAGTTAGTAGTTCCTATGTACTCTCATCCACAACTTTTTAGCGGCTAGAATGGTGCCACGTCATCAAAATGTCTTTTTTTCTCTCTTTTTGGAACCCAAGCGTCCTACCCGTTATGAAATGACCCTTCTACCCAAAATTGATAATCGTTCCTAACCGGTCCCTCACTCTTCTTAAATAAATCCTCTCACGGTCACTTTCATAACTGTTCACATCATAAGCCAAAAATCCCTTTTTTCTTCAAACCACACACTCTCTTCTTCCATCAATTCTCACTGCACTCCATGTCTGAGAATCTGGAAGCTCAGAATGTTCCAAGCATCGCCCCCACCGTTTTTTCACCTATTGAAACCCCAGTGCTAGAGCCTACAATCCTTACACCACCTATTCCAAACCCTAAGCTAGAGTCACAACCACCTACTAGTTCCTCTCAAACTTAGTCGAGTACTGGCTCTTATCGGAGTCAGAAAACCTTGACTCCCAAGAAATTTGTGGCTATGGCCTCTCCTTCTGTCTCGGCGGAAAAAATGTCACAAGCAGATACAGTGGCGGAAGAAGAAAATCAGGAAATATCTAGTCTACCAGTGGAAGAAAGTTCTGAGATACAAGGTGTGGGTTGTAACAGTGATGAATCGGCAAAGACTACCCCAGGACTTGATCTGAATGCTGTCGATTCTACAAGTAATGCTCTTCTTATGCTTTCTAAGTTTACTTTGCAGTTACAAGAATACAAGGCTATAGAAAATATGATGTCAATAGTTGCTGAGGGAAGTCTGATTGGGAGGTTACGAGAGTGTGTTTGAGACCATTGGGTCTCAGGGGGGAAGAAAATGGTACAAAGGTAGAGGGCAGGGAACTGGTGTCTGTTAAAAATTTGGCACCTGACAGTACTACTGGGGAACCAACTAAGGGACCTGATCCCTCCGCCCAAGAGGAGCCCCTGCTTCTACTTGGAATAAAACCCCCGGTTCTCCACAAGAACCCCAAGTCAGTACTGATACCGCTCTCTCTTCTCATTTTTATGTTAAGCCATTGTCTATTGTTGTCCCTAAAATGAGATCTTTATCTGAGGAGGATCATGAGGATAGTGAAGATGACTATGACAATGTTGTTCTTGCGAGCTTCATTTGGGCTAGGAGTAGAAAGGAAACTCCCCAAGAGTCAACTCCTAAGAGACCTACCACTAGGTTGCAGAAGAAGGAATCTCTTGAGTCAGTCCTAAGGAAAAACAAAGAAGAACAGAACAAGAGGAGATTGGTAAAGGATAGGAAGGTTTTAAATGAGAAGGTAGTGTCTCCAACACTAGTTGTTGATATTGATGATGAGGTGGATGAGGAACCTGGTTCCTTAGTTCGTAAGTCCTCAAAGAAACTTATAGTTCCAGAGTCCAAGAAAGATTCATCCGTGAGTGAGATGGGTTTGAGAAATGTTGAGGGTAAAAAATCTGGTGAGAAAGTAGTTGAAAAATCTGATGAGAGAGCAATTTCCAAGTCTGGGGAAAAAGTGACTGAAGAGTCGGTTGAACAAGTGTCTGAAAAGGTGTCTGAGGGGTCGGTGTCTGAGAAATATATTGAGAAAAGAAAAAGTGCAAAAAACATCACTGAAAAGGAAGGTTGGTGACAGTGAGGAACCTGGTTCCTCCAAGAAGGCCAAGGTTGGTGCAACCCATGATGTTGGAAGGGAAATTTTGAGAAACCAAAAGGTGTTGTTGGGCCACACATTTGCCTCTGATATTCTTGACAAGTCAGGAATGCGCCAACTGGTGGATATCTGTGAATTCTAACAGTGGGCGTATTTGTTCACAAGTGACAGTCCCAAAGTGTGTGAGGTAGAAGTGCGTAGTTTCTATGCTGACTTCTTCACACTTGAGGATGATAACATCTACCTAAAAGTGAGTGGTGTTGATTTTGTGATGGATACTATTGTACTAGGAACAATTTGGGCGTTCCTACTAATGGGATGTCCTAAGGGGACCTGCTCTTCGAACTTCAGAAATGCCATCGTGAAGGATAAGGCAGTGCAACAAGGAGAACGGGTACACAAGAAGTCCCTCCTTCCAGTGTACCAACTGTTATTTGAAATGGTGAACAAAGTTCTGCTCCCACGTGCTAAAAGATGGTCTATTACAACAAGGAGACTTGGTTCTTATGGAAGAATTGGATGGAAACACCACTATAAACCTGCTTGGTCTTATGATAGAGCACATGAAGAAAGTGGCAGAGTTCAAGGATGGTATTTATGGGTTGCCATACGGGTTCCTCCTCACCAAAGTATTTGAATTCTTCAAAGTTCCTTGGGAAAGGCTAAAGTGGGTACTTGCAAGCAAACCTTCTCCAAAACCACCCTAGAGGAGTGTGAGTGTATTAATAGGAGTGGAGGGGTTGGCAGAAATTCCACCATCTCTCAGCTGATCAACGCTCAAAATAGTGACACTGAAGAGATAAGGAAGATGAAGGCACGAAATGCCATTCTTGAAGGTCAGTTCAGTCAGGTCCAGGAGCACCTGGTTCCAGCAGTTCCTAACGCCTAGAGGTTGCCCATCTGAAAAAGGAAAATTCTGCCCTCAGAAAATAGGTTAAGGGCCTGAAGGAAAGGTTGCTAAACGAGCAGGTGTCAACAAATGCTGGAATGGACATCCTTCTTAGAACTCTTGTCTCTTACCCTGCCTCCAGTGCTCCCCCTTCCAATTCTCCTTAACAGTCATTCCCTTACTAGTGCCAAGTTTTTAGTGTCTGTCCTCTATTTTATTTTCCTGTGCTTAGAGATGTTTATGACTAGTACATTCTTGTTGTTTTTATTTTGTGGACGATTTGGTAACAATGTAACTGCTCCCTATTTTATTTCCAAACTTAATGATAATTTCGTTCTTTTGATGTTCCTGTCTTGCTCTTTTGCTCTGCTTTTTTGTTATGTCGTGTGCACACATGTGGCATGAGTTAACCAAGTTAGACTTGCTATTGATCTTTTTATGATGCCAAAAGAGGGAAAATTAATTTAGGGGAACAAGATAGGGAACAGATTCAAGGGGAATTCTGGTTCTTAGTGGGGAACTTCAATTATAAGTTTGTCATCATCAAAAAATGGGAAATTAATAGGTTATATGCATTATTATTATGATCTAACAAACTTAATGATAAGAATCAAATAAGAAACCTGATACACATCCTCAAGTACGTAAGATCAACAAGTCTCAAGCTGGGGACGTGAATCAAATTCATAGTCAAAGAAACGACAGAGCAAACATATGGACACTAGTTCCCTTGGTGACTGTACCAGTCAACCCCCCAATAGCTGTAAAGTTGTTGGTTGCACACGCAACAGTGCAAACTGTGCAACAGTCAACTTTATTGGGAATTCCCTTGTACCAAACATGCTTGCATCATTCAAGTGATGTCACCTATGTAATATTAACATTGAATCAAAGGCAAAACATCACTTGAATATTGAAGGATCCATTCAACATTCTCTCAAGTGTGTGCGTCAAACCTGCAAGCGATTCTCAAGGGCATCAAGAACAAAGAACAACATAGCAAAGGACCAGTTCTCTGTATTGAGTTATTACATGTCCTTGGTTGTGTTGCACACTTGTTAAAGTAATTTACTTGTAATTCCTACTTAGCTTAGTTAGAAGCATTGTGTAGGAATCTTTTGAAAAATCATAAACCTTGTGTTTGTGTCTTGGCTAGAGTTATTCGAGTTGTAAGCTTTGCAATCGAGTTATTACAAAGAGGCTTGTAATAGATTTATTACAAGTTAGTGAGGAATTAAGAGGTTAATTCCTAGGTTAAAATAGGTTGTAATCTGAAGTATGCTCAGTAATGAAGTTGAAATCCTACAAGGGAAGGTCGTGGGTTTTAATCCTGTGAGCTGGGAGTTTTTCACGTAAAATTTCATTGTGTTATTTACTTACTGCAGTGTGCATGTGTTCTGTGGAAACTAATAGAGAAATTGGTTCTCTATATATTTTGGTAGACCCTTGATTTCTATCACGAGCGTATATGCATTTACCGAGTTTATATCAAGACCGTAGTAGAATTTTTATTGTTGTATGCCTTGTTTTGTCTACGTACTCATTTGATTCATGATATGTTTGACTTATGTGATTACATTTTCTCTCTTATTAATGATAAAAATCATGCCTAAACTTTTGATTAATTGTGAAGGCGTGAGAACTTATTCTTGAGATGTTAAATTACTTAATTATTCGTAGTTACATAGAGATTTCATGAACACATATATGTATAATATTTATTAAGTATTTGTGCACCTTTTATCTATAATTCTTGGACATATACATATATTTTGAATAACATATATGCGATTTGGACTGAGGATTTTAGCACGAAGGGTAAGCGTGTAGATGAGATACAATTATTGCACAATGGACATGATGATCAGATATTGATTTTAGGGATGATATTATACCTCTCTTTGCGCTTGGATTTGGATTCGTTTCTCTGTAGTCTAGTGATTACCCATGTTACCTTGGGCCCTGTGAGCGTGGTCGGTACATGAATTTTGTACTTGGCCAATATATTAATTTTGTATCGGGTTATGTTGATACATGAATTGTGTATCGGGGTGCATGGATTTTGTATCGGTATGAGCATGCCTTCGTATTATTGTCTCATTTAGTAGTACTAATTTAACTGATAATCGTTATTTGATATCGTTATATTCTAGTTGGGAGTCTTGGCGTCGTTATAGGAGCATGCTATTTTTTTAATACTATATTTGCGTAACTTTATGATTATTTCTATACTAGAAGAGCATGCCTCAATCCTCATACCTCAACTGTTGATAGTTGTGATTCTTGTTATTCGTGATATTATCTGCTATATAGTTCTTAGTTCTGTTATGATATTTATGCGGTGAGTATTCAAAAATAATTAGTTTCACCACTACTTCTTCTAGGTTAGACTTGATACTTACTGGGTACCGATTATTGTGTACTCATATAACGTTTCTACTCATGCAGATCCTTAGGTGGGTCCTAGCAGAGCTTCATGATTGATCTAGGAGACTACACAGAGACATAGGATGAGCTGCACTTCATGGATCTACCTCGCACATGAAGAATTTAATTTATTCTAGATCCAGTGCAATGAATTACTGTTGGGCTTATCGGTAAAACAAGAAGAAGCACATCTTTATCTTTATTATTGACGAAGGATAAGAATCTACTCTTTGAGTGGTGATGTTAATTAAGACATTTCTAAGGTATATAAGATCAAGCCGTCTCTGTGTAAATTTGAAGATGATATGGGCACCACAGTGAAACTAAACGAGGACTTCACATATACTTATAGGGTCTTGCCAGACGCCAGCAAATTTTCCGGAGGCGGAACGGTGTGCGGTGGTGTGAGTTAGAAGATGAAGCTTGGTTTGGGATTTGAGAGAGGGCTTCCAAGTTTCCTTCTCTAGTACTATAGGAAAATGCATAAGTACTCCCCTGACCTATTGCCGGATTTTCAACTACCCACTTTTATCTTTGCGGAAGTCCTATTACCCTCGGAGGGTAAGAAAGAAAGAGAATGTTAAAGTTTTATGCTGCTAACATTTTTATAAATACTATTTTCCTATTTTTCGTTTCTTTTTTTTCTTTTCATTTTCTTTCCTCCAGTTTGATTACTTATAGACTTGATCTTAAATTAGTTCCGGCATTCTTCATATTTTCCGGCGAGATCAAGTTGTAAATTTTATTCTTTCCTCTTCATATTTCACTATACTTTGTAGAGGATTAGTGTTGTTTCTAATCTCTTCACTCATCATTTATAAACTTTTAACTACAATTATTTCTCACGAAAAGGAATGAAAAAATCTAGTTCCTAGATAAACTTCCAATTAAACCCAGAAAAAGCCACAAAATATTCTTTGTCATTGACCACCCATGTAACAGACACATGATGTCGTCATTTATTGAAGAGGTTTTATTTATTGAAGAAGAAATTTGAATAAAGGCTTATTTAATTATCTGTACAAGAAAAGACTGAAAAAGAAGAATAATTTTGATTGTTGGTTGTAAAAACTATTCTCGCCATACTCGCTATTTTTCAATTGGGGCATGCAACCTTTCACTGCTTCAGGTATTGAGGTGAGGGAGGGGTGTCCTATTTTTTAATTGATCAAATTTATATAAAAGAGAGAACGAGGAAGAAAATTTTGGTTGTTGATTTTTGATTGCTAGAAAGTTTTGTAGGAGCTCATCATTTTTCGATCTACTTCTTCGACCAAAAAGTTTCGTTGCTTCACTTGTGGGTTGGGGAATGGAAAGAAGGTGGGGTGTGTGGAAAGGAAAAAGAATTTTAAAAAATACAAAAAATGAGTTGGGAAAAGAAGTAGATTGGAAAAAAAATAATTTTAGAGGGAAATACATGTATCAGAACCGTGCATTTCACCACCAAACACGAATGTGATAGTGACATTTCAGGGTGATTCTAATTCCATTTAAAAATAACTGAGGGAGTAATAGAATCCCGCAAATATAAAGTGTGTAGTTGAAAATTCGGTTATAGGTCATGGAGAAATTCTATTTTGTGTCTCACATGCCACATCATACTTGTGTGAGTCTCTTTTATTACTTGACAAGTGGACTCATGGGACCCACTTACTTACTTTAATAAATACAATTTAAAAATCATATTTTTCTTATTTAAGATGCTTAAAATAAGGACAAAAATAAGTAATAAAATAATAGTTAAAATGGTAATAAAATAAAATATCTGCAATATTTGAGAAACGCATACAATAGATTGCTTTTTTTTTTTCTCGATCGGCACTTATATTTAGGAAGCTAATATATATATATATATATATATAATCGAGTGGGAAACGTATGCTACATGATAATTGAATATGCCGAAAACTAAAAAATTATTACGGATTGTTTAGGGAAATAATCCACTCTCCATCGTCCATATCATTTCTTTGAGTAAAAACTTTATTTTGCTTCTCTTCGTCTTCAATACAAATGAACTGTATGCAAGTGCTGATCGGAGGGGGCGAAAAGCAACCTGTTGTATATGTATAGCTCCTCAATAATTGCAGATATGTTATTACCATATTTACTATTATTTTATTACTTATTTTGGTATTTAGTTTAATCATCTTAAATAGGAAAAGTATAAACTTTTAAGTTGATTTTTTTAGTTTTATCAACTAAAATAAGTAAGTGGGACCCATTAATCCATTTGTCAATTAATTAGAGAGATGTGGTATGTGAGGCTCAAAATAAAAAATTTCATAGATCATGGGGTACCTATGCATTTTTGGGAAAAGTTCACATGATGAAAATTGGGCTCCCTGCTTTACATTTTATAGCCCACATTTCAATTTACAACAAACTAGACCAAAAATAATAGGTTAAGATTCAACATCCAACTCCAATAGGTTCTCGAAATTACTATTTAATTTTTACAAAAGATTGCTCGAGCTTTTAAGTTAATTTTTGAATCAATAATTATGACTCAAATATTAGTTCGAAAAACCAAATCCATTTGGGTGGTGAAAATTAGATTTTTAACAAGCTTAAATATGTGGCTTTACATTTTGAATTTGATTTTGTGAGAAATTTAGAGTGATTGTTATTTAGACTTGTTAGAAATAGTATAAAGAGGTTGTATATAAAATTGGAAGTTATTTAATAGATATTTGGACTGGTTTTGAACAAGAATTACAATTGAAAATAGTGGAGAAGTTCGTCTACAAACGCTCGTATAAAGGTTTATAAAAGTGTATAATATGTGTTTATACACTCATATACACTATTATACAAGATTATACATAATTATACAAAAAATTAACTTCGCCTTCTTCCTTGCGTCTTTTCTGAAATTTAACTCAAACCTACTCCAAATCACTAGAAATTTAGATTTTGAACTCCTTTTGATCTTTTCAATCAATCGAAATAGCACTCACTCCAAACAACTAACAAATTCAAAAAATCCTATTTTCGAAAGCAAAGCTTTGAATGACCTTCAATGGTGGACTTCTACTCTTCACTTTCTTACATTGCAACCAGGTGACACAGGGGGAAAACAGAAAATACACGGGCCCTTGAAGCATATGTAGAAGATGTGAGAAGAAGAGAGAGTGAAAACAATGGTTGTGAGAACACACATTTAACTCCATAACTTTTAGAAGCAATGGTTGTAAGAACACAAATTTTGAATTTGCTAGTGCTTCTAAAATATGTACAATATGGGCTAGGTCGGGCAAAACTTAAAAATATGAATTATTTTTTATTATAGTGTGAAGTAACATTTATTTTCTTGTAATTCTTTCTGCATTTTTCCCTAGTAGTGTGGAGAGAAATGATTTGGGGATTTTTGAGGGAGGGGCAATAAAAAAGACTGTTGGGGGTGGGGGCGATGGGATTCAAATCCAAGTTAGCAAACACAACAACAAAGATCAGCAGCACAATCGACCAATGTTTCCAAACAGCTTTTGTGTTTCAAGGTGCCTGCCTATGTGATCCGGTAACCCCTACCAACGATCCCAACAGCAAACCAACAAAATGATAAGAACTTTTCGCCTTACTGTCCCTGCACTGCAAATGATTCACCTTTTTCAATTTTTAGGAGAGGCCTCTTCTCTGGACATATGGCATATTGTCAATACGATACCTACTTAACAAACATGCTGCAGGCGTAGAGAAAACTGAACATGAATCCTAACATAGGAGCTGAAAGAGTAATTCAATACTATGATAATACGCCTATTGTTATGAGAAACAAGTGTTGTCAAATGGAACCAATGTCCTAATTCATAATAGCACACAATTAAAGTAAAAATAGGAATTGTGCTTCCCTCAGCATAGCAGAAAACTTCTTTTAAGATAGTATCAAAGAAAAAGAGCTTTTAAAATTCTTTGCAGGTCAATATCGCATCAAGAATCTGATATTCTTTTCCAATTAGAATTGTATAATTCACGTTAACCTCTACCATTCAGAACCTGATTAAGGATGTCAAACCATCAAATTCTTTAACTATTAACAGCCCTAAGAGCCTGAGAAACATAAGTGAAGATTTTACAATACCCAACTTTGACTTCCGTTTCATGAGCAATTCAAGATTTTCATAAAGAGGAAAATAATAGAACATTCAAGACACATTTGTTCACAAGTGAATTCCAACAGTGAACACATTTGTTCACAATTGACAGTCCCAAAGTGTATGAGGTAGAAGTGCGTAGTTACTATGCTGAATTTTTAACACTTGAGGATGATAACATCTACTTGAAATTGAATGGTGTTGATTTTGTGATGGATACTAATGTATTGGGAACCATTTTGGGTGTGCCTACTGATGGGATGTCCTACATTGAGGGGACCTGCTCTTCGAACTTCAGAAATTCCATCGTGAAGGATAAGGCAGTGCAGCAAGGGGAACGGGTACACATGTCCTTCCAGTGTACCAACTGCTATTTGAAATGGTGAACAATGTTCTGCTCCCACATACTGAACGACGGCCTATTACATCACGAGGAGACTTGGTTCCCATGGAAGCACTGGATGGCTACACCACTGTAAACCTGCCTAGTCTTATGATAGAGAACATGAAGAAAGTTACAGAGTTCAAGGATGGTAATCATGGGTTGCCTTACGGGTTCCTCCTCATTAAAGTATTTGAATTCTTCAAAGTTAGGCTAAAGTGGGTACTCGTAAGCAAACCTTCTCTAAAATCACCCTAGAAGAGTGTGAGTGTATTGATAGGAGTGGACGGGTTGGCAGCAATTCCACCATCTCTCAACTAATCAACGCTCAGAATAGTGCCACTGAAGAGATAAGGAAGCTGAAGGCACGAAATGCCATTCTTGAAGGTCAACTCAGTCAAGTCCAGGAGGCACCTGGTTCCAGCAGTTCCCAAAGCACAGAGGTTGCTCGTCTAATAAAGGAAAAGCTGCCTCAGAAAATAAGTTGAGGACCTGAAGGAAAGGTTGCTAAACAAGAAGGTGTCAGCAAATGCTGGAATGGACATCCTTCTTAGAACCCTTGTCTTTTCCTCTGCCTCTAGTGCTCCCCCTTCCAATGCTCCTTAAAAACCATTCCCTTCCTAGTGCCAAGTTCTTAGTGTATGTCCTCTGTTTTATTTTCCTGTGCTCATAGATGTTTATGACTGGTACCTTTTTGTTGTTTTTATTTTGTGGGTGATTTGGTAACAATAGAACTGCTCCCTATTTTATTTTCAAAACTTAATGATAATTTCGTTCTTTTGTTGTGCATGTCTTGCTCTTTTGCTCTGTTTTTTTGTTATGTCGTGTGCACGCATGTGGCATGAGTTAATCAAGCTAGACTTGTTTTTTCTTATTGCTTGCTATTGATATTTTTATGATGCCAAAAGGGGGAAAATTAATTGAGGGAAAACAAGATAGGGAACATATTCATGGGGAATTCTAGTTCTTAGGGAGAACTTCAAATATAAGTTTGTCATCATCAATAAAGGGGAAATTGATAGGTTATATGCATGATTTTTATGTTTTTGATGATCTAACAAACTTAATGATAAGAACCAAATAAGGATCCTGATACACATCCTCAAGTACGTACGAATAAAAAGCCTCAAGCTGGGGACATGAATCAACTCTTCAGAGTCAAAGAAACAACATAGAGAACATATGGACACCAGTTCCCTTAGTGACTGTACCAGTCAACCCCCCAACAGCTGTAAAGTTGCTGCCTGCACACCCAACAATGCAAACTATGCAGCAGTCAACTTTATTAGGAAAGCCCTTGTACCAAACATGCTTGCATCATTCAAGTTATGTAACCTATGTAATATTAAAATTGAAGCAAAGGCAAAACATCACTTGAACATTGAAGAATCCATCCAGCATTCTCTCAAGTGTGTGCGTCAAACCTACAAGCGATTCACAAGGGCATCAAGAACAAAGAACAACATAGAAAAGAACCAGTTCCCGGTATTGAGTTATTACATGTCCTTAGTTATGTTTCACCCTTGTTAAAGTACTTTACTTGTAATTCCTATTTAGCTTAGTTAGAAGCATTGTGTAGGAATCTTTTGAAAAATCATAAACCTTGTGTTTGTGTCTTGGCTAGAGTTAGTCGAGTTGTAAGCTTTGTAATAGAGCTATTACAAAGGGGCTTGTAATATAGTTGTTACAAGTTAGTTTTAATTCCTAGGTTAAAATAGGTTGTAATCTTAAGTATGCTCAGTAGTGAAATTGAAATCCTACAAGGGTAGGTCGTAGTTTTTAATCTCATGTACTGGGAGTTTTTCATGTAAAATTCCATTGTGTTATTTACTTACTGTCGTGTGCGTGTGTTCTGTGGAAACTAATAGAGAATTTGGTTCTCTATATAGTTTGGTGGACCCTTGGTTTCTATCACGAGCGTATATTCATTTACCGAGTTTATATCAAGATCGGAGTAGAATTTTTATTTTTGTATGCCTTGTTTTTTCTACGTAATAATTTGATTCATGATATATTTGACTTATGTGATTACGTTTGCTCTCTTATTAACGATAGAAATCATGCCTAGCCTTTTGATTAATTGTGAAGGCATGAGAACTTATTCTTGAGATGTAAAATTGCTTAATTATTCATAGTCACATAGAGATTTCATGAACACATATAAGTATGATATTTATTAAGTATTTGTGCACCTTTTATCTATAGTTCTTGGGCATATACATACACTTTGAACAACGGATATGCGATTTGGACTGAGGATTTTGGCACGAAGGGTAAGCATGCAGATGAGATACAGTTATGGCACATTGGACATGATGAGCGTATATTGATTTATTAGGGATGCTATGATACCTCTCTTTGCGCTTGGATTTGGATGCCTCTCTGTAGTCTAGTGATTACCAATGTTATCTTGGGCCTTGTGAGCGTGGTCGGTACATGGATTTTGTACTTGGCCAATATATTAATTTTGCATCTGGTTATGTTGATACTTGAATTGTGTATCGAGGTGCATGGATTTTGTATCGATATGAGCATGCATTCGTATTATTGGCCCATTTAGTAGTACTAATTTAAGTAATAATGATATCCTTATATGCTAGTTGGGAGTCTTGGCGTCGTTATATGAGAATGCTATTTTTTAATACTATATTTGCGTAACGTTATGATTATTTCTATACTAGAAGAGCATGCATCATACCTAAACTATTGATATTTGTGATTCTTGTTATTTGTGATATTACCTGCTACTTTAGTTCTTTGTTCTGTTATGATATTTGTGCGGTGAGTATTCAAAAACATTTAGCTTTACCACTACTTCTTCGAGGTTAAACTTGATACTTACTAGGTACCGATTATTGTGTACTCATATAACGTTTCTACTCATGCAGATCCTTAGGTGGGTCCTAGCAGAGCTTCATGATTGATCTAGGAGACTACACAGAGACATAGGATGAGCTGCACTTCATGGATCTATATCGCACATGAAGAATTTAATTTATTCTAGATCCAGTGCAATGACTTACTGTTGGGCTTATCGGTAAAACAAGAAGAACCACATCTTTATCTTTCTTATTGATGAAGGATAATAATATACTCTTTAAGTGGTGATGTTAATTAAGACTTTTCTAAAGTATATAAGATCAAGCTGTCTCTGTGTAGATTTGAAGATGATGTGGTGCCCACAGTGAAACTAAATGAGGACTTCACATACACTTGTAGGGTCTTGCCAGACGCTAGGAAATTTTCTGGAGGCGGAACGGTGTGCAGTGTGAGTTAGAAGATGAAGCTTGGTTTGGAATTTGAGAGAGGGCTTCTAAGTTTCTTCTCTGGTACGGTAGGAAAATGCATAAGTACTCCCCTGACCTATAGTCGGATTTTCAGCTACCGACTTTTATCTTTGCGGGAGTCCTATTACCCCCAGAACTTTTTAAAATGGATTTAGTATACCTTTAGTGCTGATTTGATAGAAGAGAGTGTATGTCACCCTTTTTGGGAGGGTAAGAAAGAGAGAGAATGTTAAAGTTTTATTTTTCTAACATTTTTATAAACTAATATTTTCCTATTTTTTGTTTCTTTTTTTTTTTTCATTTTCTTTCCTCCAGTTTGATTACTTATAGACTTGGCCTGAAATTAGCTCCGGTATTCTCCATATTTTCTGGCGAGATCGAGTTGCAAATTTTATTCTTTCCTCTCCATATTTCATTATACTTTATAGAGGATTAATGTTGTTTCTAATCTCTTCACTCACCATTTTAAAACTTTTAACTGCAATTTTTTCTCACGAAAAGGAATGAAAAAATCAGGTTCCTAGATAAACTTCCAATTAAACCCAGAAGCCACAAAATATTCTTCGTCATTGACCAGCCACGTAACAGACACATGATGTCGTCATTTATTGAAGAAGTTTATTTATTGAAGCAGAATTTTCAATAAGGTTTTATTTAATCAACTGTACAAGAAAATACTAGAAAAGAAAAAGAATTCTAATTGTTGGTTGCAAAAACTATTCTCGCCATACTCGCCATT
The DNA here is from genome assembly GCA_005239525.1 of Nicotiana knightiana. Classification (NCBI taxonomy): domain Eukaryota; kingdom Viridiplantae; phylum Streptophyta; class Magnoliopsida; order Solanales; family Solanaceae; genus Nicotiana; species Nicotiana knightiana. Next base: position 54,311 of record ML411532.1, read on the forward strand.
TTCCAATTGGGGCATGCAACCTTTCATTTCTTCAGGTATTGAGGTTAGGGAAGGGAGTCCTATTCTTTAATTAATCAAATTTATATAAAAGGGAGAACGAGAAGAAGAATTTGGTTGTTGATTTTTTATTGCTAGAAAGTTTTGTAGGATCTCATCATTTTTCGATCTACTTCTTCGACCAAAATGTTTCGTTGCTTCACTTGTGGGTTGGGGGGATGGAAAGAAGGTGAGGTATGTGAAAAGTAAAAAGAATTTTAAAAACTACAAAAAATGAGTTGGGAAAAGAAGTAGATTGGAAAAAAATAATTTTAGAAGGAAATACATGTATCAAAATCGTGCATTTCACCACCAAACACAAATGTGATAGTGACATTTCAGGGTGATTCTAATTCCATTTAAATATAACTGAGGGATTAATAGAATCCAGCAAATATAAAGTGTGTAGTTGAAAATCCGGTTATAGGTCATGGCGAAATTCTATTTTTTGTCTCACATGCCACATCATACTTGTGTGAGTCTCTTTTATTACTTGACAAGTGGACTCATGGGACCCACTTACTTACTTTAATAGATAAAATTTAAAAAAGCAATTTAAAAATTATATTTTTCTTATTTAAGATGCTTAAATTAAAGAACAAAATAAGTAATAAAATAATAATTAAAAAGGTAATAAAATATCTGCAATATTTGAGAAACGTATACAACATATCACTTTTTTTTCGATCGGCACTTATATTTAAGAAGATAATATATACATACATATATATATATATATATATATATAATCGAGTTGGATACGTATGCTACGTGATAATTGAATATGCCGAAAATTGAAAAGTTATTACCGATTGTTCAGGGGAATAATCCACTCTCCATGGTCCATATCATTTCTTTGAGTAAAAACTTTATTTTTCTTCTCTTCGTCTTCAATACAAATGAATTGTATGCAAGTGCTGATTGGAGGGGGGGAAAAGCAACCTGATGTATATGTTTAGCTCCTCAATAATTGCAGATATGTTATTACCATATTTACTATTATTTTATTACTTATTTTGGTATTTAGTTGAAGCATCTTAAATAGGAAAAGTATAAACTTTTAAGTTGCTTTTTTTTAGTTTTATCAACTAAAATTAGTAAGTGGGACCCATTAATCCATTTGTCAATTAATTAGAGAGATGTGGCATGTGAGGCTCAAAATAGAATTTTCCATAGGTCACGGGGTACCTATGCATTTTTGAAAAAAGTTCACATAACAAAAATTGGGCTCCCTACTTTTCAATTTTATAGCCCACATTTTAATTTACAACCAACTAACCCAAAAATAATAGGCTAAGATTCAATATTCAACTCGGGGACGGGGGGGGGNTGTAAAAACTTCAGCACCCAATTTACTGAAGTTTTGTCCTGGATTAATTAGTTTTGTCATAGAGCTTTTTCAAAAACTTCATCAGAAGATGCTGAAGTTATTTAGTTCATTTGTAAAAATTTCAGCACTAAATAAGCTGAAGTTTTGCACAGGTATCAGGAAGGCGGCGCCTGAAGTTGTAAAAATTAGGGTATATGTTAAATAATTTTAAAAATATGAGTATAGGTTAAATGGGGATGACCAAATAGGGCGCCCCGTGCAATTTCTACATCTAACTTCAATAGGTTCTCGAAATTACTATTTAATTTTTAAAAAAGATTGCTCAAGATTTTAAGTTAATTTTTGAATCAATAATTGTGACTCATATATTAGTTCAAAAAACCAAATCCATTTGGGTGGTGAAAATTAGATTTTTAACAAGCTTAAATATGTGGGTTTAAATTCTGAATTTGATTTTGTGAGAAATTTAGAGTGGTTGTTATTTAGACTTGTTAGAAATAGTATAAGGAGGTTGTATATAAAATTTGAAGTAATTTAATAGAGATTTGGACTTGTTTTGAACAATAATTTCAACTAAAAATCGTGGAGAAGTTCGTCTACAAACACTTGTATAAAGGTGTATAAGATGTGTTTGTTTAACCAAAGAATTAGATCCTTTGACTAAAGCTATTTCTAGGATGAACACGGGTTACTGATAATCAAGGAAATAGAGAAAAACGAGTAATAGACAATATTGTAGATATATAGAAAAACAAAGTAGATTGTATTCGAGAATCAGATGCATTTACAAGCTGTATTCACATCCCTTATATATGAGATTCCTTGATATAACGTACAACTCTTGCTATTATTTCCCATTAATGACTAATTATGACATTAGTGGGGCGTTACAAAGGATAATGGTAATTGTGGTACGGTTACATAACGTACGAGTAATCAATTGTGGGTCCTTGAATCTGCCCGTAACTTTGTCCAGATTCATTCTGACCGTGCCTCTTCCCTGTCTTGATCAGGCTGAGTTTCCCGTGGCTGATGAGCTCGAGGGTTTATTGAACCGTGCCTCTTTGTTTCGTACCTCTTCAAAGAATAACATCCAGCTGTCGCATTCTCCTATGTCCACATAACTGGCTGAGTTGTCAAGAGTTGGCTTACGTGTGAAACTCTTTTTTTACCAATACAGATAGTCCCCCCACTTACCATATATTTATCGATTAATATTTGGTAAGTGGATACTCATTTATGGAGGAATTATTTTGCCGCCGCTTTACCTCGAAACATTGTATCCTTCTCTGAATCATAGGCGTCATTTGTAATTTCCATTTAATGCTCATACCACGTGCCCTTCTCGAATTGGCTCTGCATTTACTCGGCACCTTTTAGGGCTTTTTGCGGTTGCGTCAGTCCCGACGTGACACCTTCAATTATGACTTTTCATCATTATTTGTTTTTTTCCATGTTTGCTGATTTTCCTCAAGTATAAATACCTTTCTTCTTTTCTTTGCTTCCACGAAACACTTTCGAACGTTGTCTTTTGTAAAGAACTTTTTTCTTGCCTTTGTAAACATGTCTTCTTCAAATCAACCTCAGAGAGTAATAGATATTGAAAATTTAACGCCATCTTCTGCTCCGACTAGGAGTCGGAGGGGTGGTAGACTTAGGAGTCTAGGATCCACTCCTTCGAGAGGCTCCTCTTCTTCTCAGATAGTTTCCCCTCCTTCCGCTAGGTCTCTAGTTTCTC
>ML411533.1:0-37997 GCA_005239525.1 Nicotiana knightiana
TAATAATAATAATAATAATAATAATAATAATAATAATAATAATAATAATAATAATAATAGCAGCAGCAGTAGCAGCAGTAGCAGCAGCAGTAGCAGTAGCAGCAGCAGTAGCAGTAGCAGTAGCAGTAGTAGCAGTAGCAGCAGTAGCAGTAGCAGCAGCAGTAGCAGTAGCAGCAGTAGCAGTAGCAGTAGCAGCAGTAGTAGTAGCAGCAGTAGCAGTAGCAGTAGCAGTAGCAGTAGCACCAGCAGTAGTACCAGTAGTAGTACCAGTAGTAGTAGCCGTAGTAGTAGCCGTAGTAGCAGCAGCAGTAGCAGCAGCAATAGCAGCAGCAGCAGCAGCAGCAGTAGCAGTAGCAGTAGTAGTAGCAGTAGCAGGAGCAGTAGCAGGAGCAGTAGCAGGAGCAGTAGCAGTAGCAGTAGCAGGAGCAGTAGCAGTAGTAGTAGCAGTAGCAGTAGCAGTAGGAGTAGGAGTAGGAGTAGTAGTAGTAGTAGTAGTAGTAGTAGTAGTAGTAGTAGTAGTAGTAGTAGGAGTAGCAGTAGCAGTAGCAGTAGCAGCAGTAGCAGTAGCAGCAGCAGCAGCAGTAGCAGTAGCAGTAGCAGCAGTAGCAGTAGCAGTAGCAGCAGTAGCAGCAGCAGTAGCAGTAGCAGTAGCAGTAGCAGTAGCACCAGCAGTAGTACCAGTAGTAGTACCAGTAGGAGCAGCAGTAGCAGCAGCAGTAGCAGCAGTAGCAGCAGCAGCAGCAGCAGCAGCAGCAGTAGCAGTAGCAGCAGCAGTAGCAGCAGTAGTAGCAGCAGCAGTAGCAGTAGCAGTAGCAGTAGCAGTAGTAGTAGCAGTAGCAGTAGGAGGAGCAGTAGCAGTAGCAGTAGCAGTAGGAGGAGCATAACAGAGCAATCAAAACAAATGAAAGGAGCATACATCAGAAATGTCGTCTTTAAGGAAGTACTTTGCGGGATACGCTTTTATTATATGTGTGTACCTTATAAAATCGAAATAAGAAAATCACATATATCTAATCAAACTTTGACTGATTATCTTTGTAGCTTAAAATGATATCCAGGAGGAGTAGTAGTAGTAGTAGTAGTAGTAGTAGTGGTGGCAGTAGTAGTAGTAGTAGTAGTATTGATAATAAAAGTCTGGGTCATAACAGAGCAATCAAAACAAATGAAAGGAGCATACATCAGAAATGTCGTCGTCTTTAAGGAAGTATTTTGCGGGATACGCTTTTATTATATGTGTGTACCTTATAAAATCGAAATAAGAAAATCACATATATCTAATCAAACTTTGATTGATTATCTTTGTAGCTTAAAATGATATCCAATCATCTTGAACTCAACTAACAAGTCACCATCTTCATGAAACATTCACGGAAGCTTGCGCTTTATTCTTTCATATATAGTTATTTATTCCAAACTCTTCAAATAATACTAATATTATTTTATAAAATAATATATTACATAGTTTGGCATACCCGTGCAATGCACGTACCGAGAAACTAGTTGATGAAAAAGTAGTAATTAGCATGGAGGAAAAAGTAGGAGCTAGTGTGAAAAAAAAGAGATAACAAAAACTTAAAGTTAAATTTTGAATAATTACACATTATAACTATCACTAATTCTCACGGTATTATGAGAATTAAAAATATAATTGTTCTTCCTCCATGACATACAAATTCAAATTGATTAAGTAATTTCTTGACTAGGTAAATATGTTAAAATTGGTGTACTTATACCAAAATAAAATTCTAATGTGACTTTCCTCACACCCTATATAGGAATCTGGAACCAAAATGTGGTTCATTTGGACTCAAAGAATCAAAATGTGTTGAAAATAAAATTTAGGCACCATAATATATATGTAGCGTAGTATTTCACCATGTTATACATTAACGGTCGTTTGTCCGTTAAGGCATAGTGCGGTGAAATACCGCGCTATATTTGAACTCAAATGGACGGGAAGGTATAGCGCGCATACATACCGCGCTATAGTACAACGCGGTATATATGCGCGCCATGCCTACATAAAAAAACGGGCCATCTCTTTCCCATCAAAACAGAACGTCTCCCCCCACCACCACCACCATTTTTAACCAAAAAACTCGAGTGGAGCCCACCGGTTCCATAAAAAGTGCAAATTCTCGGTCACACATCGTATATAAGGTGTTATCTCGTAGTGGGTTGCTCGTTTCGGCTCTAAAGCACTAAATCTTCACCTTTTCAAAAACTTTAAATCGAGGTATTCCGACTTATTTTTGTTAAAACTCATGATAAAAATACTTATGTCACGACCCAAATTCCCTCCGTTGGGTTTCGTGATGGCACTTAGTCTTAGGGACTAGGTAAGCCTAACAGTTACTGAATAACAACAATAATAAAAGAAAAACTAACAGTCACGATATAGAATCTCAACAGAATGTCCAAACTTTCCCAAAACCGGTAGTACAAGTCATAAGCTCTACGAATCTTCTACACTCTAAGTACAACTTTTTGGAAATAAATACAACAGTGTATATAAATACGAAGAAGGTGACTCCAACGCCTGCGAACGCAGCAGCAGGTTACCTTGAGTCTCCTCGGCAATCATCCACACAAATACTACAATATATACCTGGATCTGCATACAAAAATGTGCAGAAGTGTAGTATGAGCACACTACAGCGGTGCCTAGTAAGTATCAAGACTAACCTCGGTGGAGTAGTGACGAGGACTAGTCAAGACACCACTGGTCTACAAAATAAATAACATGAATATAGAAATGAACGAACATTACATCTATCTAAGACTTCACGGAATTATTTACAACAATGACAATATAAAGCGGAAGGAAATTACAGAAATCAATCACGAAACAGTACAAAATTATACAGAAAGATGGACAGCCAAAACAAGCCGAATCGAAAGGAAACACAACACAATAGAGAACACCAATAACTCAACCCCACGTCGGTTTGTTCACATTGGGCCTTAGCCATTAAAAATCCATCACTGACAGAAATCTTTAAACAGCAGTTCACATGAAAAACTTTTGCAAATTAAATCATTTTAGTATGGAAAGGTTTCCTTTGAAGACATACTTTCTTCAAAAGTAGATATAAGTATATTTAACAGAGAGAATTACGTAAAACATAGTTTCTTTCAAAATAAGAAACTTCCCAAAGGTGTTCTCCCAATAAGTGACTTCCAAACATCATTTCATGCAAGACTAGTACTTTTCAAATATACCCTCGATGTAAAAGTCATTCAAATATAATCATTTCAAAACCGTTGCTTTTTCAATAATACTTTTCAATAAAAATCCCTTGATTAAAAATCTCCTCAAGATTTATCCATCGGAACTCGGTTTGTAACTCAGAAATTCCCATGCAGTACAGGAGGAATATCAAATATTGCCAATAAATGCAGTAAGAGATCGGTAGGAATATCCAAATTTAGAACAACGGAATAAAATGCAAAGACAATTGCACGGCATCACCCTTCGTGCTTTTACTCTCATCCTCACCAAAACAAGTGCAGTAAATAGCAAACAGGAACAAAGGAAAATAATAATGCATAAACACTCGGCATGGAATGTTCCCTCGTCCATAACCTCACATACACTCGGCATGAAATGTCTCCTCGTGCAATAAATAAATAAACACTCGGCACGGAATATCCCCTCGTGCAATAAATAAATAAACACTCGGCACAGAATTTCCCCTCGAGCATAACCTCACAAACACTCAGCACGGAATGTCCCCTCGTGCAATAAAATAAATAAACACTCGGCACGGAGTGTCCCCTGGTGCATAACCTCACAAACACTCGGCATAGAATGTCCCCTCGTGCAATAAATAAATAAACACTCGGCACGGAATGTCCCCTCGTGCATAACCTCACAAACACTCTGCACAGAATGTCCCCTCATGTAATAAATAAATAAACACTCGGCACGGAATGTCCCCTCGTGCAATAATAACAAAAACAACAACTTAACAAGGGAAATCAGGAATGAGAACCATAAATCACAACATCCGGAAACCAACAATAAGAACCATAAATCACAACATCCCGACAAGGAAGTCAACAATACAAACAATATCATTAACAACATAAACAATAATAGAAACCATAACATCCCGGCAAAGGAGTCAACAAGGCAAACAACATCATCAACAACGGAATAATAAGAGATACTACACAATCCCGGCAAGGGAAAACAGCTATAACCAATTTCACCTAAACAGTTGACTTCACGGAACAAACCCAACTTCAACAAAGGCCCAGCAATAGGCACTATCAAGGAAATACCAATAACATAAATGTCTAACAATTAGACCTAAGTAGAACTTAAAGGAATGGTCATATAAATCACAATGTAAGACCGACGAGCATGCTTGACTCCAACGAATAGATGTTCCAACTACGGCTAGTCAACTAAAAGGCTAGATGACACTATTTATAGTCAATTAGGCAAGCTAGGAGGAAAATATAGCATGATGATGAGAGAAGTAGAATATTCAGTTAAGTCAAGTAAGGTCAAATAGACAATGAAGGAAATCCAAAAACAAATTATTCTAATTTAAACAGGACGGGATGAAATTAACAACCAAGGATTCAAATGTAACAATTACAAATCATACACAGGTAATATAAGAACCTACGAGTCCTAAAAGGCCAATCTAATTGCAAATAAGTCCGAGTACATACTCGTCACCTCGTATCCACGGACTACAATCAACAAAGAAGACTCAATTCTAAGGGGTAGTTCCCCCACACAAGGTTAGGCAAGATACTTACCTCAAAGACGACAACCCGATACTCAAAAATAAGCTTCTTGGGCGGAAAGACCTCTGGACGGCTCACAATCAACTAAAACAACTTAAAAATACACATAATACGTATAAGGTACTATTCCGAATAATAAAGTTTCAATCTTTACAAAATTATAAAAATCGAGCCAAAAGTCGACCCTCGGGCCCGCACCTCGGAACCCGACAAATTTTACAAATTCCGGTTACCCATACGAGTTCACCCATACTAAATCTATCCAGATCCGATATCATTTGGTTTTTCAAAACATGATTTTACATTTTTGAAGTTTTCTTTCAAAATCCACAATTCCCTCAACCCAAAACACAAATTAAATGATAAAAACAAGAACTAATTCATGAAATATAATTAATTATGGTGCAAGAACACTTACCCATTAGATTTGGGTGAAAACCCCATCAAAATTGCTCCCAAATCCGAAGTCCTAAGCTCAAAATGTGAAGAAAATGGCTAACCCTCGTTTATAAGAATCTGCCAAGGACATCCGCACCTGCGACCATGGTCCCGCACCTGCGGAAATACCATCGCAGGTGCGAAACCCACTAAAAGGCCTGGTGTCGCACCTGCGGTCAATTGACCGCATCTGCGGAAAACGAACCGCACCTGCGAGGACTGGGTGATTTGGCCAAGTCTGCACTTGCGAGCTCCTCGACACACCTGCGTGTCCGCACCTGCGGAAGGTCCATCGCAGGTGCGAGACACCAGAACCAACAATGGTTCAGTTGTCCTTCCAAGTTCTAATAACACCCGAGGACCCCGGGACCCCGTCTAAAAGCACGAACAAGTCTTATAACCTAACACGAACTCACTCGAGGTTTCAAAACAGATAAAACAACACTAAAACGATGAATCAAACCAAAAATCAATGAAATTCCTCAAAACTTCTTTAAACATCAAATTTTGCATTTTTGACCCGAAATCACATCAAACCAAGTCCGTTTATTACCAAACTTCACAGATAACACATATAAATCATATCAAACCTGTATCAGGCTCCGGAACCAAGATACGGGCCCGATACCCCAGGTTTCACATAACATTTCATTTTCAAAACCCTTTATATTTTTCAGAAAACAATTTTCTTTAAAAATTCATTTCTCGGAGTTGGGACCTCGGAATTCGATTCCGGTCATACGCCCAAGTCCCATATTTTCCTACGGACCCTCCGGGACCGTCAAATCACAGGTCCGGGTCCGTTTACCAAAAACGTTGACTGAAGTCAACTTTATTCAAATTTCTAATACAAAATTATTATTTTTATCAGTTTATTTCACATAAAGGCTTTTCTGGCTACACGCCCGGGCTACACACGCAAATCGAGGTGAGATAGAAGGAGGTTTTCACGACCTCGAAACATAGAATTAGCTAGAAAAATACGGGATGACCTTTTGGGTCATCACAACTCTTTTACTGTATTCTGTGTTATTTTGTGATTGTTTTGTGATTTAATTATTTTGTTATTTTTCATTTGAATTATATTATTAGTGTGATAAAAAAAATTAGTAAAATAGAGAAATTGTTATTAGTTGTTAAAAAAATTTCATTGGTTAATATTTACTCTGGTATATGTTTTTTTCGTGCTTGTTTTGTGATTAAATTAATTTATTATTTTTATCCGATTTATATTAGTTATTTGCTAACAGATTAGTAAAATAGATAAATTTTTATTTTAGAAATAATTAATCTTATTTAGATGTTATTGTTGTACATATATGAATATGTGACTTTAGTTCCATGAAGTGGTATCTTGTGCCCTAATGTAGTGCTTGTATTTGTAATGTAGTGCCTTTTTAGCGTAGTAAAATGTAGTGCCCTTAGCATAGTATCTTTGTAGATATTGAAATTAATCATTTAATTAGTTGTTAAACCCAAAAATATCTGAAAAAAGTTAATAGTTGAAACACAAACTCTCTCGAATTCTAGTCAACAAACGTAAAAAAATAACAATAGAAAAAAAAGTATTTTCATTACCAAAATGTGGTTCATTTGGACTTAAAAACCCAAAATATGTGGGGGGGAAATCTGGGCACCATAATATATAGCACGGTATTTCACCGTGCTATACCTTAACGGTCGTTTGTCCGTTAAGGTATAGCGCGATAAAATACCGCGCTATATTTGAACTCAAATGGGCGGGAAGGTATAGAGTGCGCCTCCTCACCAAAATAGAACGTTCCCCCACCCCCCACCCCCATTAAAAAAACTCCCAACNCCCCCCCCACACACACCATTTTAAACCAAAAAAACAAACTCGAGTGGAGCTCACCGGTCCCACAAAAAGTAAAGATTCTCGATCCCACATCGCATCTAAGGTGTTATCACATAGTGGGCTACTTGTTTTGGCTCCAACTCACCAAATCTTCAACTTTCCAAAAATTTTAAATCGAGGTATTCCGATTTATTTTTTGTTAAAACTCATGTATTAGAAATGCTTATTAGTTGGTTTTACTGTGTTCTATGTTATTTTGTGATTGTTTTGCGATTTAATTATTTTGTTATTTTTTATCCTGATTATATTATTAGTGTGATAAAAAATTAGTAAAATAGAGAAATTGTATTAGTTGTTAAAAAAAAGTTAATTAGTTAATTTTTACTTTGGTAAATGTTTTTTTCATGATTTTTTTGTGATTAAATTAATTTATTATTTTTATCCGATTTAGATTAGTTATTTTCTAACAGATTAGTAAAATAGATAAATTATTTATTTTAGGAATATTTAATCTTATTTAGATGTTATTCTTGTACATAAGAATATGTGACTTTAGTTCCCTGTAGAGGTATCTTGTTCCCTAATGTAGTCCTCGTATTTGTAATGTAGTGCTCTTTTAGCGTAGTAAAATGTAGTGTCCTTTTAGCGTAGTATCTTTATAGCTATTGAAATTAATCATTTAATTAGCTGTCTAACCCAAATATATCTGGAAAAAATTGATAGGTGAAATAAAAACTCTCTAGAATTCTAGTCAACAAACGTAAAAAGAACAACATTAGAAAATAACAATATTTGTCAAACTAAGTATTGTTATATGAATATTTAATAATTAAATCTTGTATAGTTACGAAAGTTAATTATTTAATTTTATTATAGTCAAAAATAGGTGAATAATAAACTAACATATAAAATAATAAACTACCATATAAAATAATAAACTAACATATAAAATAATAAACTAACATCTAAAATAATAAAAAAACATATTAATAGTAAACAAACATATAAAATAGTAATGTAACATATAAGATATTAAAGTAACATATAAAATGATAAGCAAATATATAAAATATAAAATTATAATATAGAAAATGTATCGACCTAATTAAGCTTGTATTTAAAATATCGAATAAATTTTAATATTAAAGATATTGCAATATATTTAAAGATGTTAAGCAATGAAAACGAAAAATACTTTAATTAATATTGTTCAATTTACAGTAGTCGTCATGGAGGTTCCGTCTGCGCATCCCGGACCTACCTCGCCAGAGCTAGTGTTGCTACAGGCCAAACATAGGTCTTCGTACATATGGGAGGGGTAGTGTTTGGCCCAGACATCCATCCCCGTATAGTCAGACGCTTTCAGGATACGGGTTTCTATAGAATTATTGAGATCGACCTGCTGCAGCTAGACTGCTCGTTGACCACGACTTTGATAGAGAGGTGGCGACCAGAGATGCACACATTTCATTTACCTATTGGTGAGGTTACTATCACGCTTCAGGACGCGGAGGTTCTTTATGGGTTGCCGGTTGATGGACATCCTGCATGCTCTCAGAGATTATACGGGACTGCAGTACTTGGAGATGTTACAGCGGCTCAGTTCCAACCAAAGGAGGAGGCTCATTGAGTGGGGCCAGTCATTTGCAGCTCACGCCCGTCCGGCTGCATCTGGAGGCGATGGATGCCGACATTACGGATGATACACCGGATCTTCATATCAACCGGTACACGAGATTGTTGTTGCTATTTATGTTTGGTGGGGTATTGTTCCCGAACACTTCAGGAAACCTGTCAGCTTGAGATTTCTTCATCATCCTGAGCGGCTAGATGATTTACCTGGTTACAGCTAGGGTGCAGCTGTTCTAGGTCACTTGTATAGGCAGATGTGTCTGGCAATCATGGGTACCCAGGGAGATGTTGCCGGATATTTTCTGCTGCTGGAGGTGAAAACATAGTCAATTTTCATGATTATAACATACATAGTAAAAATATACCTTAAATTTTACGTCCACATTGTATATTAGGTTTGGGCATAGGAGCGGTTCCTGCAGTTGCAGCCACCTCTACCACCCATCGCTTTGGATGAACCACCTCCACCGTTTCTCCCGTTAGCTAGGAGGTGGGTAATAGGCGAGGTCGAGGCTCGACATAATCTCCTCTATTGCAGGGATATGTTGGATTTGATGGAGGGCACGCAGGTACATGTATACTTAAGTTTACTTGTCCTGGCTTTACATGTGTTGCATTTACTCATGATTTCTGTTTTTACTTAATAATTCATACGGAGGCCATACAGCGACGAGCTAATAGCTGATTTGCCCGATTATTGCTCGAGCGTCTGAATTATGTGGAGCTCTTTCGTCCCATTGATGTGTCTCGATATTGTCAAGCATCATGCCACTAAGAGAGTCCTTCGCCAGTTTGGTCGACCCCAACTTGTACCTACTCCGCCCGCTTGGCTTAGGACACATTACCAACATGATGATCGTTCCATGGTTGACCAGACATACGTGGCCTGGCTAGAGGCACATATTGATATTTGGGACCGTCGGCATGACCTAATTTTTCCACCCCTCCACCTTAGCGTACGGATGGTGAGCATGAGTATATGGGATGGTACCTCAGTGTTACTCGACTTTTCGTCAGGAATCCCATTCATCGCATTGGTGCTCGGCTTCCATACGGGGGGAGGCATGAGGCACTGGTATGTTATCTATTATACTTACTTAGAACGTTAACCAAGCGTTCCGTAATTAATATTTTACATGTTGTGCAGGCTATTGGCTTACATCTGTTCTACCGGTTTGGGCAGCAGATGCAGTAACATACCGGCGAGGGAGCGGCATTTCACGAGTATGGCCACCAGCTTACAGATCCGGCTTCCCGGACATTGAGGTGATCCTGAGATGAAGAGCGCTTAGGACACGAGGTTGAGTATCTGCTGCCAGAGCAGTACCATCGTGGGCCAGCAATGGAGCCACAACGTGGTCGACGTGGCATGCGTGCCCATAGAGGAAGAGGTGTCCCACGAGGTCATAGGGGTCGGCGAGGACGTGTTCCCAGCAAGGGGGCGTTGAGCCACCTGTTGAGGATTTTGGAGTTGATCAGCCAGGTGACCACCCTGAGCCAGACGATGCTCCTCATGATATGCCGTCATTCATCCTTCAGCTGACGCTAGGGGCTTCACAGATGACCCCGTTAGCTCCATTGTTGACCGCGGGCACAGCCATTACGCGACAGAGTGGGAGCAGTATTTTCCTGTTCCCCCAGAGACATCGACAGTTGCTGATGATTGTCCCACGAAGATGTGCATAGTGGGCACCGACTGAGTTATGGGTCATCATCGAGGGATGCTGAGGATCTTTCACAAGCGCAGGCTTGTTTGTATTACTATTATTTATATTTGTTTTTATCTCATTGATTAGTCATCAAAATCTAAAGTGTTTTTATTTTTTTTTAAGAAATCATCCTCGCCCATCACGGAGGCCACTTTGTGCGATACTAACAGGCCTGAGATGGATGATTATATTCAGGAGCCCGCCGAGACAATGGTAAGGCCATTAAAAAAAATTTAGCTAACACGTTCATTAGTAATATATATTTCATATACTAAAATATCTTATTATTCTATAGGTTATTGCTGGATCGACGACCCCTTCTACCGAGCCTGCCAGCCTTACCAACGATAATGATGCAGCGCATCCTCCGATAAAGAGATGACATGATGAAGACGATCCTGATAGTGTAGCCGGGCGGGATGGGATGCGCCTCAGGCCAGCCAGTGCTTTAAAGCATACAGGCTGTGGGACACATTGACTTTTTTTATTTTCTGTACATATTACATTCTGTATATAATTGCAACATTATTTATGTTTTACATTATTTGCGCATGTATTTTTATTTCTCAGGTGATTTATTAGTTTAATACTACAACACTAAAACAAAAATGACAATTTAACATACTTTAAATTCTTTAAAATTAATGAAAATACATGACACGTAAAATATAAAGATAAAATACTACATTTAACACATCCATGTGTTTGTTTAGTCACTATCGCCCATTATTATGTGCTTCAACCACTTAAATTGCTCTTCCAACTTATTTTTTCTTCCTCTGCTTCTTTTAGTTTCTCCTGCACTGCCGCAAGTTGCTATTGTAGTTTAAATATCTGGAATTCGTATTCACCGGTCATATTCCAAACATACTGCAAACATGATTTGTAGTATTCCTGGTTAATGGATTCATCATACCATTCTTCAAATCTACATTGATTTCCGTCCTACCAATGGGGATTATAACACAACATTATTAGTTAACATGTTATATAAAAAATATTAACAAATATTTTTTCCAAAACAATAACTTACAAGTTGTTGACATATCCAGCGTCTGCGCCCCACATTACTATTTGACCTACATGTCTTCAAAATCGCACATTTGCAACAGTAACACCTTGGTACGTCATTGCGTCCAGACATTTCTTAATGCAAGAAAAATGAATAATTTATGGAAGTTTGTTAATCGCAAATAATAACTAAAAATGCGCTAGGCTTTTAAAGGCAAGATAAAACACATAACGCATATTGGTGACGCGGTATGTTGCGCATAATAATGATTCTTTAAGGTACAATACAACTTCTCCAGAATGGCAGATTTTTCAGGTCGACAAGACAATGCACATAACACATATTGGTGGAGCGCTATGTTGCGCGTGATAATGATTCTTTAGGGTACAATACAGCTTTTCCAGAACGGCAGCTTTTCCAAGTCGATAAGATAATACACATAATGTATATTGGTGGCGTGCTATGCTGCGCGTGATAATGATTCTTTAGGGTACAATACAGCTTTTCCAAAATGGCAGCTTTTTCAGGTCGACAAGATAATACACATGACGCATATTTGTGGCGCGCTATGTTGCGCGTGATAATGATTCTTTGGGTTATAAGACAACTTCTTAAACTGAACCAAGACATATGTATTCTAAGACCATTTGAAAAAATATTACAACATCCATTTAAAAAATGTCACTAACATTTAATAAGTTGTTCAAAAAGAGGCAAAAGGGTGAAGGTATTCAATAGATCCCCATGGAACACGTCTTAACACTATCAATCTCTACCTTGAAACAAATATGCTAGCTTGCTATACTGACTTGGTTGATGACAAGTGGTATGGTGTTCTGCGTCCCTTGGAAAATAAGCCTACTAATATACACACTGATCTCAAAGTTGCAGGGGACATTATTGAGGGCGAAGCGCATTCTACAAAGCTTGAAGGTATGCGAATTTGGGGTGAAAAACTACAGTGAGTTCCCCTTTATTCAAATGATGTGATTATAAAGTACTATGTCGCTGGCACGAGCTTGTTGTGCCACAAGCAGTGTCTGCAACCTTAACACACACAACAAAGAACCAGAAGTGATTCGGCATGTCACGACCCAAAATCCATTAAAGTTCGTGATAGCGCCAGACACCACTGTCAGGCAAGCCAATAATAAATACCTAACTTTTTACTCATTTTTATTATTTTAGAAGTTTCATTTTCCTTTAATTAAACGATAAAAAAGTTGAATTTTCAGAATAAGTAATATCATTTTTACAACAATTTCAATACAGTGAAACCCATAGTCGCCCCAAAACCCGGTGTCACAAGTACATGAGCATTTATTAGAAAGTAAAATAAAATACAATAACTGCCCTGAATACAAAATTTGGGCAGAAAAGAAAGTACAAGAACTCTGAAGGAGACTCTGCTGGCCACGGTTCATAATATGTAGTGCAGCTCACATAAGACTCTTCATGTGTACACGCCTATACTCTTACAAGGCCGCTAATCATAAATGCACCTGCACAAAATGTACATCAAGTGTAGTATGAGCACGTAAAGCAAACGCGTACCCAGTAAGTATCCCGCCTAATCTCGAAGAGGTAGTGACGAGAGATCGACTTCGACACTTACTATGGGCTAACATTACGATACCGATAGTTTAATTTAGCATGAATCATATGAAACAGCGAGAGACTCAATAATCAATAAGTAAGTGAACGCTTCTTTTATTATTTAGGAAATTTTCATCTCTGGTTTTGTCATTTAACAATTTATATTTGAAGCCAATGAACTAGTAGCACATATTATGGATTTCACGGATGTAACATGCGCAAACAATGTCGAGGTCATACGGCCCGCTCCAACATGTAAATATAAACTGTGGACTGCTGATGGTCGAAAGGCATGAACCATAGATGCATCTATTTAATCTTCCGAGGTGTTCGGCCCGCTCCACAAAAGATAAACACATTCAAACAACCAAATCAAGAATTTATTAAGGAGAAATTATCTAAGGAAATGCAAATTTTTCATGCAACGGTCAAGAAAACATAGTTTAACCTTTTAAAGATTTCTTTTTCCAAGTTCAATATGATTTATGCAATTTAAGTTAACAATAAGGTAGCAAATATTGCAAGTATAGCATGAATTGGGTCCTAAACTACCCGGACTTAAGCATAATAGTAGCTACGCACGGACTCTCGTCACCTAGTGCTTATGTAGCCCCCACAAATAAAATCATATATTGAGTTATTTCACCTATAGGGTTAATTCCCTCTTACAAGGTTAGAAAGGAGACTTACCTCATTCCGAAGTTCTATTATCGGCTCCCAAGCCCTTCAATCAACTCAAATCGATGCCCAACGCTCCAAACTAGTCAAATATTGAGAAATTCCATAAAAATATATACTCTAATACTCATTATAATCCTATTTACAACAATTTTCAACTCCGCTCAAAAATTCGATAAAAATCTCCCTCGGGCCCACGTGCCCGGATTCCGAAATTTTTGAAGATAAATGTTACACCCCATATCTTCGTATGAAAGAGTATTTGTAAGCCAATTGATGTAAGCTCAGAAGTGAGATCATCTTTAAGAGTGCATAAAGTAAGTTAATCATGTTACCTTGGAGGTTACAAATATTTAATATCGTGAATAACAATTACCAGGAGGGTTGGAAAACTTAGATGCTAAACGAATTGAAGAAAATAAGTTTCGTCGAAAGTCGACACGTCTAGAATGTTATAACATGAACTTTTGGGGTGATACTAGGGTGTGTAACATGATAAGAAGGTTATGTTATGAGTTATTTTAGTCGTATGATAGTCGTGTGTTATGTTTTGAAGTCAAGCAAGTTGTGGAACAAAAGTTGGCAAAGGTCGTCACAAGTTACACTCATAATGTGCTGAAAATTAGGTCAAATGTAACTGAGCTTTTCTCCCAATATACTTGGAATTATTGGATGATATACATACCAAATTGAATATATATGAGTCCAGTTTCTAGAATAGTAAACCATTAGTAGATACGACTTCAAAGTAGAGATATATTCGCATTTTCACGAGACTGCGCCAAGCAGCTCTCTATGGGACCCACAATGGCGGTCGAGATATATTGATATATATAAAATGCCTCAACCCTGTTTTAACTCATTATTTCAGTATCTTCAGAGCATAGACACCTAAAAAAACTCTCTCAAGGTTCTCTCATGATTCAAGACCCAAACAAAGGGCAAACAACACAAATCAAGTGTCGGGAATCCCGTCGCACTAGTAAGTTTCCTATTCTTCTTATTTTTGCCAATTTTTGGGTGGTTCCCGCTCATGTGGGAGCTTGTTTTAAGTGGTTTAAGTTCTTTAAAATACTCTCCCAATATTTTCATATCAACTTTAGGTTATTTCAAGTCTTGCAAACGGATTACACCGTATTTCAACATCAAAAGTTAGTTCTAGTGAAGAACAACACCTCTTTGAGGTTGTGTTGGCATTGAGAATGGTTGTGGGTTGTGTTTGGATGAAATTTCAAGTTTTTTCTACTGGATAAGATGAGTGTAACAGACTACTAATTTTGTTTAATCTTTCTTGTATGTTGGTTAAGTTGTTAGGATGACAAACTACAAAATAATACTTGGATTAGCTTAAGTCACTTTTATGGTGTTGTATTGCCATTGAGGGTTTTTGTAAGCTAAATATAATTTAGATTATACTTGAAGCTACTGTAGTAGCTATTTTTTTTGTGTTCTTGCATGTGCTTAAGGTTATCTTGATATTGATTTAGTTAAATAGATGTACTAGACATGAACTAGTGAATAAAGTTGTTAATTGAAGATTGTTGGAGTTGTGGATTATTTCCTTTGTTATAAATATATGGTATAAGGATGGAATTATTGATTAATGACTTCATTATCATGTTAATAATGTTGTTAAGTTAATTTAAGAAGTCTATAAGAGGTGATATGGGTTATACAGATTCCAATTGGAGCTTGTCGTTCGTCGTGAAGTAGTTGTGACTTGTTGTTGTTATATGGTGTCTTGTTATTGATATTTATATGTTGATGGATTTCTCTGGATTTTGTTGTTGGTATATGGTATTGGAGGAGGCCCTTGTTACAGGGGAGATGTTGTCCGAATTTACGGAAACGAGCTATTAGCTTAAGTTACAAACTTAACATTTGCTCAACACTGATTTTAAATCTCCTTATGCTATGATAGATTGAGTTGACTTGTTTGAAGAGTTGCTTGCAAGGTATTAAGGATTAAACTTGGTTAAGGTATGTTAAGGCACTTACTTCTTTCTTTTGGCATGATCTAAAGTGAAATGAACATAAAGGATACGCTAATTCATAATAAATCTACTCCTAGAAACTAAGGTTGTCCATGTTGTTATTTCCTTATAAAGTTATTCTAAGCAAGTACGTATGATCCTTGAATCCTAATTAGGTTCATATTAATGGTATGGGTGTCCATAATGTTAATCGAAGGTGCAACTACCTTACGTCACTCCAAAAGGTTTAGAGCATGTTTTTATAAGTCCAGCATGCATTATATATAATATCTATTTTACTCTACCAAGCTGCGCAATAGTCGGCCGGGTATGGAACCTATTGTGCAACCACTGATCAGTTGGATTTACCGAGCTCCACATGGCCGGGTACGATTCTACCGAGCCTTATGATGGTCGGGTACGTTTTTACCGAGTCCACTTTGAGGCTGGGTATTGGAGGAGGACCTTGTTACAGGGGAGATGCTTCCCGAATTTACGTAAACGAGCTACTAGCTTAAGTTACAGACTTAGCCTTTGCTCAACACTAATTTTAAATCTCCTTATGCTATGATAAATTGAGTTGACTTGTTTGAAGAGTTTCTTGAAAGGTATTAAGTATTCAACTTGATTAAGGTATGTTAAGGCATTTACTTTTTTCTTTTGGCATGATCTAAAGTGAAATGAACATAAAAGATACGCTAATTCATAATAAATCTACTCCTAGAAACTAAGGTTGTCCATGTTGTTATTTCCTTATAAAGTTATTCTAAGCAAGTACGTATGATCCTTGAATCCTAATTAGGTTCATATTAATGGTATGGGTGTCCATAATGTTAATCGAAGGTGCAACTACCTTACGTCACTCCAAAAGGTTTAGAGCGTGATTTCATGAGTCATCATGCATTATATACAGTATTTATTTTACTCTACCGATTCGCGATAGTCGGCCGGGCACGACACCTATTGTGAAACCACTAATCAGTTGGGTTTACCGAGGTCCACGTGGCCGGGTACGATTATACCGAGCCTTATGATGGTCGGGTACGTTTTTACCGAGTCCTTTTCGAGGCCGGGTACGATATGATTATGATGATGATGCCTACAAAGGCGTATGTTTTTAAAAGTTTATGTATATATATGTATCATGTATTTCATGTCAGTATCCCTCAGAGGCGCTCAGATGATACAGGTTGTATCTCCTCTATCCTTGTTTACATTACTGTTCTCATTTATGCTTTCTTGCCTTACATACTCGTTAATTTATTCATAATGACGTCTCTTTTTCCTGGGGATACTGTGTTTCATGCCCGCAGGTCCCGATAGACAAGTTAACAGTCCTCCTAGTAGGCTATCAGCTCAGCAGATAGTGTTGGTGCACTCCAGTTTCTCTGGAGTTGCCTATTTGGTCAATACAATTTGGACATGTATTGATTGGTATGGCGGGGCCCTGTCCCGACCTTTATGAAGTTTATGTACTCTTAGAGGCTTGTAGGAAGATGTCAGGTATATGGATACTTGTATGGCCTTGTCGGCATATGTTTTGAGTTTACAAATGATCATGTCAGCCTTATAGTCTTGTATGTCACATGTATAAGTTTCTATATCATGCATGTTAGGTCATCCTATGTCTAGCATTCCCTTATGTTTTATTTAGGTTATGTCATGATGACCTTTAGGCCCATTTTACCCATGATAGTACGATAAGAAAGATATGTTACGTTGGTACTCAGTTGAGTAAGGTACCGGGTGCCCGTCGTGGCCCTTCGATTTGGTCGTGACATAAGTGGTATCAGAGAAGTTCTATCCTAGGAAGTATTCAAGTCGTGTCTAGTAGAGTCTTGTTTATGGGTGTGTTGTGCACCGCACTTATAAGCAGGAGTCTACAGGGCATTTAGGACTATCAATCTTTCTTCTTACTCTAGATCATGTGGTAGAGCTCAATTGCAAGAATTCAAACTCCTAAATTCTATTTTATTCGTAATACACGGATACCTACATTCACAAAGACAGTTGGTAAGAGATTGATTATGGTTGTGGAAGAGTTGATAAGAGGAACTCGATTTTGCATCATGCTTATGATGAGTAAATGTGAGGTCATCAGCAGATTATGTGTATACTAAGACGTGTAAGCTTCTTGATAAGGAGCCCTAAGGCATGTATATCTATCCACCTATATGGTAAAAATCAATGAGAGAATCAGAAGGTAGATACAATTTTCAACAAGTAAAAGAAGCAAGGTGAAGAAGGGTACGAGGTACCCAGTTAGTGAAGATTATCAATATTTACAATCCAGACAGAGAAATATAAGCATTCTGCGTTACTTTCAACAGTAACAGAGATATATACAATTGGCCACACCCATCTCAGTTATGCCTATGAGAGCTAACAGATATAGCTTAAGAAAAGAATAGGATATCAAGATCCATCTGGGTTTAGAGTAACCCAAAATGGTGGATGATTATTATCATTAGCTAACATTTCCGAAGGATAGTGCAAATGTGGTAATAGATCTCTTTGCGAGACATCCAGATGGTGCACTTTATAATAGAACAGTCAGATATGAATACTAGAATGTTCAGAAATTCGAGAAGATAGGCAGTGGAATCCTAGAAAGGATAAATTCTCCTTAGTATGACTCCTACCCCTAGTAAAAAAAGAGAGAATGTTAGGCGTCCCGAAGAGCCAGTGAGATGAAGCAGGGGGAGCTAAAAGTTAAAGAACGTTTTGTTGAAGTCTTCAGAATAAGGTGAAAGACAGAAATATTAGCAGGAGAATAAGAAAAGAGTAAATGAAAAATTATGGGTAAGATGTGATAAATGGGTGATAACGGTAAATCAAAATATGACAGGATGACAGAGTTTATAGTCAAGTGAAGGAAAAGACAAGAGGATACATGCCTTGAGACAATAAAAATATAAGCCCTAAAATCATATCCTCATTTCGAGAAATCAATTGCTGAGTCCAACGTGATTACCAGAAGGAAAAGTTAGACCCCCGAGTGATAGAAATTAGTATGGAATAGTAAACAAGAAAAAAAATTGAACATGAAGTAGGGATCAAAGTAATTGGTAATAGTCGGCATCGTTTCAGAGATCGTGTTTCGACAATAATAGAATTAACAATAGAAGAATAATCTTTAAAGGTCATTCAGGAAGACACTTCCCTAAAGAAAGAACTGTGACTAGAGTTAAGCTTAAGGGACTAAGTTTGCCAGTTACACCACGTGAGACCCTCATGCTTAAGGTATTCAGTTATCTTTGGTACAGAAGGGTTACCGCAAAGCGAGTAAGATGTCAGTGAAGATGTGAAAAGATGCCAAATATGATGAGGTAACTATGGAATAAAAAGAAGAATGCGGTAAAAAGGCGAAAGGATTGAGATTGAATTTATTCAGATCCTACAGATATGTTATGACTCCAGAACATTATGCAAGCACGACACTGGTAAGAGGCACTAAGGGTTCCTGGCAAGGATATTAATTGGTAAATAAGAGTGAATGGACACTTGATACATAAGGATCCAGTGCGAGGGTAAGTTAAGACCAAAAAATAAAACATAACCCAAGAGAGGTTACGCATAATATAAATATGAGAATGGACCAACGAGTAGTCTATAGTTGATTCAGGAAGATCCTAGTTATAGCTAGACAAGAGATCATAGATAAATTAACAGATCGTGCAAGATAAACATAGTGAAACCCAACATAGGGAATTAAGTCTCGCAGATATGATGCCATCACATAAGTGTTAAAGGTACCGTATAAGTGTTACAGAAATAAAAGAAAGTGCCACTAGGGAGATAGTCAAATTTCACTTCAGAAGCAACCCTACGAGAACAAGGGCACGGATGTAAGTAATTAAGGATAATAATAGGCGAGTAAGAACATCAAAAATTCCATCATATATACAATGTAATAAGCTCGCACCTTTACAAGAGTCAGAAGTTCTTCCCTAAGTACTACAATGAAAACCTTGCTGAGGAAATAAGGAAGAAGGTTTCCACCTAAGCATAGTGACCTAAAGAGTAAATGATCTTGTAGCAACAGTCTCACTACAACATTGTATGCACTCCATAAGAAAGTGGCACCATCGTGGCTAATGAACGGGAAGGAAAAAAAATCAAAAGCTGATATTTGAGATCATATGAGTTACAGGGAATTCCAGTATTTGTGGGCACTAAGATAAGCCAAGTATCCACGCAGCAATTGGCAAAACGACCAGGAAAAGTAATTGCTTACAACTGAGAAGGCATGAAAGGAAATAGCAAGTTAAAGCTTGCAAGTAGTATAAATAGATATGTGTAGGTCGTAAGATAAAGTATTATAGAGTGACAAGGTTTTAGGTAGATAGGAGTAAGGATAAGAAAATGTGAGTGAGAAGGTAACAAGAATAGGTAAGGCCTCGAAATTAATCCCATCAAAACAAAAGAGATGATGGTTTCCATAATTTATAGAAAGCTCAGTATAGCTTGAATGAACTCAAAGGGTTTAAAACTAGGAACATTTAGAAGGGATGGAATGCTTACCTAGTAGTAGAATAAGGGTGTAATTGTGATATATAAGAGGATGACGTTTAGGCATTTGATTGAGTAGTGATTTAAAGGAAAGGGATTTCATAAATTGCACGGGATTAGAATGCCCCCATAAGATGAACCACATCGGAATGCTGTGAAATACGGTTGTTGAAGTATAGTATTGTCCTTAGGTGGATCAGGAAAATAACTCCAGATGTTCCCCGATGAGACGAGAGCCCTAGTGACAATATATTACATAAGAAGTTTCAAGCTATTAGTGGTAGATTATATATCAACATTAAGGTGAATCAACAATAGATGGATAAAAGTTCCAAAGTATGAGATGAGATTAGGCTATCACTCCTAAGACAAACAGTAATGAGGAAGCATTAAAGGACTTAGATTTATACATATAGGATAAGCAGTGAGAGAGTAACCTGGAGTTGGTAGCATACCTTGGTAATAATAAACGAAGTAAGAGTTATGGTATAGGATGACCTACCTAGTTGTAGTAAATCCATAAGCATAGATAACCGACACTATGATACAAAATATAGCAATATTCATAAGTCAACATTCGAGGACGAATGTTCCAAAGGGGGGAAGGATGTTACACCCCATATCTTCGTACGAAAGAGTATTTGTAAGTTAATTGTTGTAAGCTCATAAATAAAATCATCTTTGAGAGTGAATAAAGTAAGTTAATCATGTTACCTTAGAGGTTACAAATATTTAATATCGTGAATAACAATTACCAGGAGGGTTGGAAAGCTTATATGCTAAACGAATTTAAGAAAATAAGTTTCGTCGAAAGTCAACACGTCTAGAATGTTATAACACAAAATTTTGGGGAGAGACTAGGGTGCGTAACATGATAAGAAGGTTATGTTATGAGTTATCTTAGTCGTACGATAGTCATGTGTTACATTTTGAAGTCAAGAAAGTTGTTGAACAAAAGTTGGCAAAGGTCATCACAAGTTGCATTCATAATGTGCTGAAAATTAGGTCAAATGTAATTGAATTATTCTCCCAATATACTTAGAATTATTGGATTCTCTACCTATTAAATTGGATATCAATGAGTCTAATTTCTACACATTAAACCGTTTGTTGATACGACGTCAGAGTAGATAGATATTCGCGTTTTCGCAAGCCAAGCAGCTCTATGGGACCCACAATGGCGGTAGAGATATATTGATATATATAAGACGACTCAACCCCATTTTAACTCATTATGTTTCAGTATATTCATACCCTATATACCTAAAAATACCCTCTCAAGGTTCTCTCATGATCCAAGACCCTAACAAAGGGCAAACAACACAAATCAAGTGTTGGGAATCCCGTCGCACTAGTAAGTTTCTTGTTCTTCTTGTTATTGCTGATTTTTGGGTGGTTCCAACTCATGTTGGAGGTTGTTTTAAGTGGTTTAAGTTATGTAAAATACTCTCCCAAGATTTTCATATCAACCATAGGTTATTTCAAGTCTTGCAAATGGATTACACCGTATTTCAACATCAAAAGTTAGTTTTAGTGAAGAACAACACCTCTTTGAGGTTGTGTTGGCATTGAAGATGGTTGTGGGCTGTGTTTGGCTGAAATTTCAAGTTGTTTCTACTGGATAAGGTGATGTAACAAAATACTAAGTTTTCTTAAGATTTCTTGTATGTTGGTTAAGTTGTTAGGATGACAAACTACAAGATAATACTTGGATTAACTTAAGTCACTTCTATGATGTTGTATTGCCATTGAGGGTTGTTGTAAGCTAAATATAATTTAGATTTAGACTTGAAGCTACTTTAGGAGGTATTTTTGTTGTGTTCTTGCATGTGCTTAAGGTTATCTTGATGTTTATTAAGTAAAATGGATGTGCTAGACATGAACTAGTAAATAAAGTTGCTAATTGAAGATAGTTGGAGTTGTGCATTGTTTTCTTTGTTATAAATATATGGTATAAGGATGGAATTATTGATTAATGACTTCATTATCATGTTAATAATGTTGTTAAGTTAATCTAAGAAGTCTATAAGAGGTGATATGGGTTATACAGATTCCAATTGGAGCTTGTTGTTCGTCGTGAAGTAGTTGTGACTTGTTGTTGTTATATGGTGTCTTGTTATTGATATTTATATGTTGATGGATTTCTCTGGATTTTGTTGTTGGTATATGGTATTGGATGAGGCCCTTGTTACAGGGGAGATGTTGTCCGAATTTACGGAAACGAGCTATTAGCTTAAGTTACAAACTTAACATTTGCTCAACACTGATTTTAAATCTCCTTATGCTATGATAGATTGAGTTGACTTGTTTGAAGAGTTGCTTGCAAGGTATTAAGGATTAAACTTGGTTAAGGTATGTTAAGGCACTTACTTCTTTCTTTTGGCATGATCTAAAGTGAAATGAACATAAAGGATACGCTAATTCATAATAAATCTACTCCTAGAAACTAAGGTTGTCCATGTTGTTATTTCCTTATAAAGTTATTCTAAGCAAGTACGTATGATCCTTGAATCCTAATTAGGTTCATATTAATGGTATGGGTGTCCATAATGTTAATCGAAGGTGCAACTACCTTACGTCACTCCAAAAGGTTTAGAGCATGTTTTTATAAGTCCAGCATGCATTATATATAATATCTATTTTACTCTACCAAGCTGCGCAATAGTCGGCCGGGTATGGAACCTATTGTGCAACCACTGATCAGTTGGGTTTACCGAGCTCCACATGGCCGGGTACGATTCTACCGAGCCTTATGATGGTCGGGTAAGTTTTTACCGAGTCCACTTTGAGGCTGGGTACGATATGATGATGATGCCCACAGAGGCGTATGTTTTTAAAAGTTTATGTATATATATGTATCATGCATTTCATGTCAGTAACCCTCAGAGGCACTCAGATGCTACAGGTTGTATATCCTCTATCCTTGTTTACATTATTGTTCTTATTTATGCTTTCCTGCCTTACATACTCGGTACTTTATTCGTACTGACGTCCCTTTTGCCTGGGGACGCTACGTTTCATGCCCGTAGGTCCCGATAGACAAGTTGACAGTCCTCTTAGTTGGCTATCAGCTCAGCGGAAAGTGTTGGTGCACTACAGTTTCTCCGGAGTTGCCTATTTGTCAATATGATTTGAACATGTATTGATTGGTACGGCGGGGACCTGTCCCGAACTTGATGATGTTTAGGTACTCTTAGAGGCTTGTAGACACATGTCAGGTATATGGATACTTGTATGGCCTTGTCGGCATATGTTTTGAGTTTACAAATGATCATGTCATCCTTATAGGCATGTATGCCACATGTATAAGTTTCTATATCATGTTAGGTCGTCCTATGTCTAGCTAGGGTTGTTCGTTGGTCAGTATAGTACGATATTTAGACATTTCGGTTCGGTATTTCAGTATTCGATTTCGTAAAATGTTATACCAATACAGTACCTAATTATATTCGGTATGGTTTGATTTTTCTCCTTTTGGTTTCGGCTTATTCGGTTCAGTAACTTCGATTTATTCGGTTTGAATACTAACTAGTGCATAGAGTCATAATAGACGGTAATAATCTTAATTAAGGTACTAATAAGTGCAAAACTAAAAACGTTTATTGACAAAAGTTTTGTCCAAAACCAACATATACCAACCTAGAGAGAGAAAACTTAGAGAAATGTCTTGTTACTTGCTTAGAGTTAATTAATGAACTTAGATAATAAAGGAAAGTAAAATTTTAGATTTCTTATACTTATGTTATAACTAATAAGATGTGTATTATTTAATATAATATATATTTCGCTATAGTATCGGTATTTCATTTTAAAATACCAAATACCATACCTAATACCATTTTTTTTAAAACTTAGACCAAATACCATACCGAATACCAAAATATCGAATACCGAATATCAAAATTTTCGGTTTCGGTACGGTAATTCGGTATTTACCAAATTATGCACAGCCTTATGTCTAGCATTCCCTTATGTTTTATTTCGGTTATGTCATGATGACCCTTTTTGGCCCATTTACCCATGAAAGTACGATAAGAAAGATATGTTAAGTTGGTACTCGGTTGAGTAAGGTACCTGGTGCCGGTCGTGGCCCTTTGATTTGGGTCGTGACAATAAACATTACCCGTAACCTTATGAACTCGAATATATGATTTGTTCTCAATTCCATGTCCAATTTCATGGTCAAAATCCAAAAATACCAAATCCTAGGTTTTCTACCAAAAATCTCATTTTCTACAAGTTTCCATGCTTAAATCCGTATATAAATTATGTACTTAAATCGCAATGTGAATAAAGAACTTACCCCATTATAGTTGATGAAGATGGCACTCCAAAAGTGCTCCAAAATAGGCTCTCATGGACGAAATGAAGTGAAATTGAGCCAAACCCTCGTTTTAAAGAAGTACACTGCCCAGCCCGATCTTCGCACCTGCGGTCCAATAGCCGCTCATGCGATTCCGCACCTGCGAAATATCCATCGCTGCTGCGGCTCTAACTCAACCCAGCAGCCTCCGCTTTTGCGGTCCAAATAGCGGTTCTGCGCTTCCGCTTCTGCGGACTGCAAGCGCTTTTGCTCTCACGCACCTGCGTGCCAAAATCCGTTCATGTGACTCCAGGCCTTCTTGGCATTCTGCTTATGCGACCCTCCTGACTGCTTTTACGGCTCCGCACCTGCGGCCAAAACCTCGCAGGTGCGATTACACCTGATGACAGCAGCTCCAACATTCCTCCAAGCCCAAGCTCGATCCGTTACCATCTAGAATCCACCCGAGGCCCTCGGGACCTCAACCAATTATACCAACACATCCGAAAACTTCACACGGACTTAGTCGAGCCTTCAAATCACATCAAACAACGTTGAGACCACGAATCACACTCCAATTCAAGCTTAATAAACTTTAAAACTTCAAATTTCTATATTCGATGCCGAAACCCATCAAATCACGTCCGATTGACCTCAAATTTTGCACATAAGTCACATTTGACATTACAGACCTATTCCAACTTCCAGAATCGAAACCCGACCCCAATATCAAAAAGTCCACTCCTAATCAAACTTCTCAAAACCTTCAAATTTCTGACTTCCGCCAAATGACTCCAAAATAACCTACGAACCTCCAAATCCACTTTCGGACGCGCTCCCAATAGCAGAATCACCATAGAATCTGTTGGAACCTTCAAATCCTGATTCTGAGTCCGTTTACTTAAAAATCCCACTTTAGTCAATTCCACCAGCTTAAGGCTCCCGAAATTAGAATTCTCTTTCCAAATCAACTCCGGTCTTCCTGAAATTCAATTCCGACCACGCGTACAAGTCATAATTCCTGAAGTGAAGCTGCCCATGGCCTCAAACCACCAAACGACGCGCTAGAACTCAAAATGACCGGTCGGGTTGTTACACGGCATTTGATGAAGGAGATTCTAGAGATGGAAAAGGCATTAGATGTTCATCATGCAATGGACAATCTTAATTACCTGGGAGGAACGGAGGATCAGTACTGGGATTTATTCAAAAATGAAAAATTGCATAAAGACAATGATTATCTTATTTTTCCAACAGTCGTCGAGTGGGAGGGAACACCTAAGTTTCTACACGATGTTGACGAAGAAGATGAAGACAGTGACATTGAAATCGTGCCAGACAGCAACAATAATGGAGAATGACTATTATTTTTTTCTTTGGGTGTATGTTAAATTGTTGTACTGAATTATTGTTAATGTTGAATATCAATAAGACTTAACACCAATGAAAACATAATTTTATTTCATACATTCTCCAAGCTGAACATGTACATGCACTTATTACACAAATTACTGAAACAAAACACTACCGCTACCCAAACCAGCTGATTGGATGAACTTCCATCGGGAGCTGAATTACCACTGCTACCCAAACCAACTGAAGGACATTTACGGTGGTCGTATCATGTTTGGGAACATATGCTACATTTACGCGCATAAACGGTATCACTAACATCCATTTGGTTACGTATACACGTTCTTTTCTACATTTGTTGTTGACGCACATAGTCCTTGTTACACACTATTTTAAATGATTCTGGCGGCGAATAATGCTCAGCACCCACTGGCTGCAATTGTCCACTATAGGTGTTTAAGTATGCAACAACACTATATTCTTTATCAACGTACCACGTTGCTGCGAAACCTGTATGTTGAAAGCACTTCATGGCATGTGATAGAGGGACCATTTCCCACAAGAGCATAACCTTCTAGTTTCATTGACGATGTGTGTATTATTCCCCCGGTTATGATGGATAGCGGTGCGAACTTCAAGCAACCCCTTGCGGAGTAACAGAATATGAATATCTTCCAGTTACTTTAATATTCATCGTACGTTTGCTCACACTCATTTTTTTACATAACAACGATATCAATGTAACGTACTCCACTGTAAGAAGCAACTTAACATGACACTGTGGAGAACAACTATAGTGTACTGAGTTATTCTCCACCACAAAATCACCCCCCCCCCCCCCAATATAATGAAACCCTAATTCTTTGCTCTTCAGGCGTTTTGACAAAATGTAAAATAATTAACAAACAAATATTTAACGAACAAATATTTCGGAAGACTTGAAGGATTCTGAATGAATTTTTACAAAATCCCCCTGAAACTCTTTAAATAAGGAAAATATTGATGTACAATGCCTTAATATGCGCGCTATACCCAGTTGAATTATTGGTCTGTCAATTAAGTTCATAAGAATTATTAGTGGGCTCAACTTTTACATATAGCACGGTATTTCACCGCGTTATACCCTGTTAAATTGTTAGTATATCCGTTATACCAGAAGAATTATTAATGAGCCTAATAATTAAGTATAGCACAGTATTTCACCGTGCTATACATATTATGATGGCTAGTTATTTTTTCTCATATTATAATTTTTTGAGTCCAAAAGAATCCTTTGATTTCGGACTTCCCTGTATAACAAATCGCAGGGAATGATTCGACAAAATTCATTGAAGCTTCTCAATTTATTAAACAAGGAAAAGGACAAAAAACCAAACGTTTGTCGAAAAGATCACGCACATTATCGTCTTTTGGCAAAGAAAAGGACAAGCATTGTAATGAAGTGTACCATTAAAAGATCAATCTTTTCGGAAAATGCCAACTTGTCTTACGCTTACAACTGAACTAATCATATAGCGTCACCTCCGCTCCAAGACCCTCAATCATGACCAAGCACGTGTCTCAATTACAACGTGGCAATCATAGTTGTGTCTGTCAGATCAGATTCCCTCACCTTCCAGTAAATATCATCGGACGCTGAACTAGACTAAATTGACTTGATGCTTAAACGAGTTCCATGGAAATCAAAATCAAATTCTATCTGAATACACCAACCAAAAAAAAAACTTCATGCGATAAAATAAAAACGAAACAAAAACGTTACTATGTACGAATGTTAAAAAACTAAATTCAAAGTAATAATATAAAATAAAAAGACAAGAATATAGGGAGCAAGCGAGGAAATATTCTTATTTCTTCAAGTGTTTAAGTGTCTTCCAAGTGTGATGCACAAACCTTCTATTTATAGGATGACATTGAGGTAATACAAATGGATGTCATAAACATGATATTAACTATTGAGAACATAGGGGAAGATCATGGGGAGGTTATGGAGGTGTGTGAGTTACAATTATAATGGTGAGAAATAATGAGGATTATCTACATAATGGAGAAGAGTTTTGGGAGTTATATTTGATTAGTGTATATCCATATAATATGTATTTCATAACACTCCCCCTTGGATGTCCACAGATAATTTGTCTCATTAAAACCTTACTAAAAAAGACTTGTGGAAAAAAATCTCAGTGAAGGAAAAAGAGTACGCATATCATGGAATATGCATTGTCTGTTGCCTCGTTAAAAACCTTGCCAGGAAAATTCATTGGGACAAAACATGTGCTAAGGGAAAAAGAGTACAACACGTGTTTGCCTCCCGCTAATGAAAACATCATTTTATTTCTTGAAGGCCATTTCAATCTTGTATTTACCTTCTCAAACATTGAAGTTGACAATGCCTTAGTGAACAGATCATCGAAATTATCACATGAACGAAATTGTTGAATATCAATTTCACCATTTTGTTGAAGATCATGCGTCTGAAAAATTTGCTTTATATGTCTTCTTCGATATATCCTTCTTTCAATTGAGCTATGCAAACACCATCATCTTCAATATTATTGGAATCTTCTCTTCAAAGAAAAGTCACACGTCTGTTGTGTGTTGAGTCACTTGCTTTATCAGTTGCTTATCTTGGCAAAACTTGAATATGTATCAACAATTAACTGCCTTGTAGAATAATAATATGGCAACCCATACATGCAAATAGATTGTTCGAAGAACGAACTTCAGGAAAATGCCTGCATTGCATAACCAACAAAATCTTGAAAGTATTTGTTAGAATAAACAAATCTATATCAAGGATTCCTTTTGCAATATAATACTAATCATATTTCAATATATCCAAATAGGAGTAAAACTATATCTCTCTAGAATATAGTTATACTTATCGTTCTAGCAAGATACATTAGTGCACCAATTGCACTAGACACAAAAACAAATCACGTACACCATGATTGGTCTAATCCACTTAATAATTTGATGGATCTTTACTTAATAAGTTTCTTGGGAACCTTAATATGTTTAAGATAATTTAAGTCCTTCAATGATTTTCATTATACGCATATCAAATGTATTATCAAAATTAAAACATGAAAACGATTTCATCCACCACAGGAGATCATATCTCCATATAACTAATGACAGGATATTTACGAAAAATCTTGTGCCACAAGTCGTCTTTATTTCGATCGACTTGATTTTTCATTTTAATTTTAGGTGTTGGGACTATCCGTCCAACTTCACATTTTTCAAGTGAAGTCAATTTTCATTGCGCATTTTTCATTTGGTCAATCATTTATCTGTCCAAATTCCATTAAAGATTTGAGCTGAAGATCCTCGTCAATATTAATAATAATGCTACATTATATCAACAATATCATCGTGATCATTTTACATCGGTTCCATCATCACACAATAAAGACATAACTTATCGAGATCTCATTATATTTAGGTACCTGAGCCTCTTCCATGAGGTCTTATAAAGTGTTATGTCATGGTGCTATTATAAAGAATTTGCCTCCTTAGTATGACCATCTTTATCATTTGCTCCTCTCCTTCTTCAAGGAGTTTTATCTTTGAACTGATTAGTCTATTACGCTTCATGTGTTCCATAGACTATGTCTATCATGGACTTTATTCTATTTGGAGCATTAGCAGCTGAACTGTAACATTTAGCTTTGGGTCAACAAAAGCGCTTGACAATATTTTGCAAATGAATTATCACTTGAACTTCAAGTTCATATTTTCTTGTACGAGGATCTAGGTGCACTCATAATAGTTCATTCCATGTATTACTTTTTCAGCTGCCCATTTTCTCCCCCTAATGCTGAGATCACCAACACATATCCCCAACTTTCTTTGGTGACCCATCTTTGTGCATTATGGTGGTACAATTAAATCATATAGCACATTCATATTTCTAGAAACTTATTTTGTTCCTGACCCTGAACCAATTAAGATTGGGAGAATTTATCATAACTTATTGGTTAGATGCGTTCAAGTGCTGTTGTATATTAAATAATACACCTCATACCAAATTTCTATTTGGGAGTTTTGTTCTCATAACCAATGGTTTAGCTTAATTGGAGGCATACAGTTCCTGCTAAACCAACTTGGATTTAAACCAACATTATCAAGATAAATTATCATAATTTTTATATTCTGGAACTGCGCTCTAACCATTTGAGCAATCAACCTTGCGAAATTCCAATTGCAAGTTGATAACAAACGCACATGTGACCATATAATGGATGCATCTATTACAATCATATAATATTAAACATTCCACATGGCAGGTGACTGAGCATATATATATATATATATATATATATATATATATATATATATATATATATATATATATATATATATATATATATATATATATATATATATCACTGTTTATACGTTTCAAAAATCAGGGAATACAATCCCAACCCCAGCTGGTATAGTAATCAATTTATCATGAGAACAAGTCTACAGGAGAATTCTCGAAGAATCTCCTAATTCTTCAATATATGCCAATGTGAATTCTCAATCATTTTTCACATCATAATTGGGGATGGCCAACCGGTCATACTAACTGATATTTATTTCAGTAAACATCTAATTTACTATGGCATATAATTACATCATCATTCTTATACATCAGTTGTACAAATAGAAAAAAATCGGGTAACCTTTCATATTTACCCGACATGATTATAGTAATATGAAGATATTCAATCTTCCTTTCATTCCAACCAGTTTGGTTAATATATTTAAAACTCAAAAAGTTTCTTTTATCACACCATCCATACGGTGAATGTCTCATTTACAGAAAAAGTCATTTCGTAATAACTATCATTGTCAAAATCAACATACGCAAAATCATTTCTTGCTTTAATATTTTGCTTTTAATAACTTTCTATAAGGCATATAAAAATATTTTTGGCGTACATAGACATGTAACTATGCTGTAATATTTATTATCTTTCTTTATCATAAACCTCCCAGTAGAGGTGAGTTGTAGTATTTATTCAATCATGCATAAGCACATTTAATTTATATTATATGTATATTTTCACGTTTACTTTCAGGAATGAGTCAGCATTTACAATGCATATTACAAGTCGTATTTTTTTTAAAAAAGGATTATAATCGTCTGAGGGTGCCTCATAGTTATAAACTATATTGATACACAATTCCTTCACCTTTGAAAGATTATTTTGAGAACCCTTGTTGTTCTCCTTTTTCTAATTACCAAAATGATGACTATTATTATTTTGGTCTTTGGTACGCCCACATTTATTGGTCAACCACTTGTTTTCATTTAGACTTATTATGTACCGCTATCACATTCACTTCAAGAATGGAGCAAACCAAAATGATGACAAGCTTCATGCTTTTACATGAAAAATATATTATTTTTCTTTGGTCATCATTATATCATCAATATGGTACATTGAAACTCAAACCCAATACCTTACCCGTATAAAGGTATGTTAGGCCATAATGAGTTGGGACTCAAATCCAACTCTTATCATCATAGTGCATCAGTGAATCATGATGTCTTACACTCATGGTGCATTGGAACTTGAATCCACTCTCTTACCCTCAACCAATAGCATAATAGACCAAAATGGAAACTGAGACTCACCCGTGAGCCTTTAAAATATTATCACTTCGAATCCAAATAACTTAGATAAAATTGCAAAGAACTTTACTTACCTTCACTGCAATCATGCCAAAAAGAAATGCATTGTGGTTAATATAAATGGTTACTATTTCCAGAAAAAGGAATATAATTCAAGGGATGAGTGACAGTCACAATGAAGTGCATCTCTTATGCAAGCACTGCCTACTATTCAATAAAAATATAGCTCAACATGCATCTAAAATCATAACTTCTCAGCTTTCATTAATAATAGATCATAGGAAGTTTATGATTCAAGTCTATTCTATACGGTTGTTGAACTCTCCATTAATGGGTCTAGCGATTATATCTGTTTATGTGTTAATGTAAAAGCGTAATTTTCCTATGTGTGGCACGGTGGAAAACGCCATTGTTTACTTGTCCTGAACTCATCATCTGATGAAATTTTTTCATATTCCCAAGGGCACATCTTATTTTCTTAAGGAACCATTCAGACATACACTTCATGACTATATGCATAACAACAAGTACCAATATTAAGATTATTGTTATACATGACTATAATAATAGTCTAAAGACAATCAAACATTAAAAATGGCAAAAAATGAAAAGACTATCTCCAACAATTTATCTATTGAAACTAAAATGTGTATTCTATGTAGAACTACAAGTTGAACCATCCATAACAACAACTGATATTCATCGTTTTTAAATTTTTATTCTTAATATTATAATCAGTAGAATATTACTGTAATATATATAATACAGCTTTTGAATGAAAATGACTTAAATTTAAAGATCTTGAACTATTCAAGAATTAATCACAACTTTCATATAAGTTAGATGAAATTTAAAAAAATATATTATATAACTGAGAGGGCAGGATTCAAGATCTCAATTTTTTCTTTTTTAAGTTAGAACTAGATGATTATTTATTTTCTCATAATGTGTTAACACGCCAAAATATGAGTTATAGTAATACTATTAAGAAGATATTACCTAACTTACCATCCACATGAAATGTCAACTTATCACTTGGCAAATGCATAGGCAATTGTAGATTCTATGAAAGGTTTTCACTTCTTTTAGGAAGTATTAGAAGAATACAGCAATCGTACCGATAACGTGTTAAAAAATTAAGCTCAAAATAATAATATAAAATAAAAAGATAAGAATGTAAAGTGTAAGAGAGGAAAAATTCTTATTTTTTAAGTGTTTAATTGTGTTCAAGTGCGATACCCAAATACTTTATTTACGGGATGACGTAATACAAACGGATGTGATGAATATGATATTAATTATTGAGAACATGAAAAAAATTACGGGGAGATTTAGGAGCTGGGAGTAGGAGTTATATTTGATCCGTGCACGTCCATGTAATATATATTTCATAAGGCAGAGTACTATATTTTATGTAAAATTTTATTTGATAATCCCAATTTTCTGTTCCATTCGCCGGCCATTTTTACTCTGCAATTCTGGTGGCGCAGATCATGTGAGCCTCTCCCCTACCCCGCCCCTCCTCCTCCTTCTTTCTACCTACAGATGCATGTGTTGTATCTCTTTCCTCTGTGTGTGTACTGGTTGTATACTCGAGTAGATGCACTAGCTCCACAATTGTGTGCACGCACGTATATTTGACTATCTCAAGTAAAGCCACGTAGGTTGCACTCACACATTAGCTCATTCTACGCGCTGCTTTTTCTTTTTTTCTTCACAAATTGAGGAGATTCGAACTGTTTTAGCTTCGATCATCAATTTGGAATAAATTTTTGTAATCGTCTAGAGAATTTTGGAGTGTTCATTTGGTTTCAGTCAGTGAATTTGAAATTTGAACTTTGCGGATTCATTGGAAGATTCTTTTTTTTTTGTGGAATTTGGAATAGTGATGATCGATAGTGTGGCGTAGTGTTAATCGAACTGGCGGAAGTGAGGATTCCACTGATCTTCCGGTTTTCTGAAAATTTCTGGAGTTAATTTTTTTTAATTTGGATTCTAAAAACGTGTAAATATATAATTGGAGAGTTGTTAGATGTCGAAAGTGGTGTATGAGGGATGGATGGTGAGGTATGGGAGGAGGAAGATAGGGAAATCCTATATTCATATGCGTTATTTTGTTCTTGAGACTCGATTATTGGCCTATTACAAGAAGAAGCCTCAGGACAATGTGGTGAGTTTTCCTTAATTCCATTTTCTTTGAATTTGAAATTGATAGTCAGCTGTTCAGTACTTTGTGACTTTAAATTCAGATAACTTGACCTTTTAATTTGAATTGTTAAGACTTAATATTCTTTGTAATTATTCTCCAAGTTTAGTGTAGGGAGTTGAAATGCAGTGATTTTAGAGTTGTTAAACTGGTGCTTTATTATAAAAGCGCTTAAATGTTTGATGTCTGTTGTTGCCATGATCATTAGGTTCCAGTCAAGACTCTTCTAATAGATGGCAATTGTCGGGTTGAAGATCGAGGCTTGAAGACTCACCATGGACATGTGAGTTGTTCTTTACCGCTGTTGATATTCGTTTTCCATTAGCATACACAGATTAGTATATTATTTTGGAGATACTGATCAATTTTATTGAGATAAGTGGGTTTGGTGGGTCCAAATTGATAAACTGATATTGTTGGACTAGGATATGTTTGCGTGAAATGCACATATAGATGAATCATTAGCATCTATTAGTTGTTCGCTTAGAAGGATAACGGTAACAACCCGGGATAAAACGTGGGGCTATTTTATTCCGCGCTTGATAGCATTTTGTAATTCCGGTATGAGCAATCGCCGGATCATTCGTACCACAATTGTCGTATTATTTTTATACCACACTCAAGGTGAGATAATAATTGCGGGATTATTAATCCTCACATTATATTCCAAGTAGAACTTACTCACTAAATGTGAGCGTGGCTTCTATCACATTTCTTTGATAGAGAAAAAAACAATTGTATCAAATTGTTTTTCCAATGTTATAACTTATATATTGAGAAACTAGTTAGGAATGTAGTACTAATGCAATTCGATTAAAGAGTTGTTTTGCTTAACTTACTAACTCTTACTTAAGTAAGCATGTGCCAGAATTGCCATTCTATTACTTGCCCTTGCTTCTTAGTTTAACATTAGAATAAGTGGTTAAATATACTTAATTGGATAATCCTATAATTTTCTTAATCCATTCTTAATTGAGGGGGTGCGATTAGGATTTGTCAACTATCAAGTTATATCGTGATGTAAAACCAACTTAGAGTAGCTTCTAGAGTTCAGGCTTTATTGCATACTAAGGGTGAAAATGGTGGGTATAAATTTGAACTATGAAGTATTGTAGGGTTATGTTACATGAACACAGGTGTGGGTATCTAGTGTAGGTGCATATTTAGATGTCAAATTCATGATGGCAGCCGCAGCCCGGTGCGCAAGGCATCCCACATTCACGCAGGGTCCGGAGAAGAGCCGCACCCATTGTGATATAGACAACCTAACCTAATGCAAGTATTAGTGGTTGCTTCCATGGCTCGAACCGGTGACCATAGATCACAAGTTCATTATTGCCTAAATCTTAGGATTAAGAATTATGGATATAAGTACAGAAAGTGTTGAGAAATGTATATAGTAAATGAAAGTTATGACGCATATATGTATATATTTTAAAATTAATTGAAAAAATGTTGAACTAATACTAGGATAAATAAATTCTTCATAAAAAACTAGTATAAATAATTTCTTTTTTAGTACCTTGTATTTTTATCCCAGGAATATACTTCGTGTAATAGCGAAGTTTCTATTTTAAATATTCATAAAGTGTGTGTAAATCGAAACCAAAGACCATACCAACATATGCTTCTTGGCCGTAGTCGTGGTCAAAGCACCCAAGGTTAGTTTACCAAATCAAGTGCGTAACCGATATTTTCTCATCCAAATTATGCGGGATCAGCATAGGCGTGGAAGAGAGTTTTAAGGATCTATGTAACATATTTGTAGGGTTAAGAAAACATGACTATCTTGTCCAATTTTAGATCTTGAACTTAATTATAAAAGAATTGGGATTGACAAGGTAGAGAGCTTCTCTAAATCTATCTTAGAGGACATAGTTTCAGTGCCAAATACTTGATGCAATTTATATAGCAAATGAGTTGACAGATTTGAGATTAGCAAGTGAAAAGCTGGACAATTCTGCAAATTTTTTATTAAGAAAGCATATTGTCGTGTTAATTAGGATAATTTTTATTTTATGTGTTTGAAAGAATGGGTTTGTGTGGCCCTCGTGGTTTTGGTCTTGTGCTAAGAGCGCAACACTTCAAATCCTGTTATAGACAAAAGCCTGGTATTAAGTGGAGAAGGGTAGAGAGGTAGACCCATTTTCTTCTTAGTTTTGAATTGTGTGCCACTTGTCATTGAGTATTTCTCGGTTGTAAAAAAAGTAAGAGGTTTGTGTGCATGTTGAGAATGGATAAGACACTACATAACTATGTTATCGTTTTTTCATCTTGTTAAATAGCACTCTATGTGAAATTTTATGTTTGTGTGGTATCCGATGACGAGACCATTTGTCTCCATTTAAAAAAAAATCTTATAATGGAGGCGTTCTGAAGATTGTGATGCGTGATTTCGTTCAAGGATTAGGGATAAATGTTAAAAAAAGCATAAGATTGAGAGCATTCGACTTAGGCATGCTCTCAAAACTTGTATCAACCCATTCCATTAGTGATATTGTCCGTTTTGGGCCTAGGCCGACACACTTTAAAACTCGTCATCAGGGTCTAAGGCTTGTTTACTTGTATACCTAATACCTCTCACGTATGTTGTCGATGTGGGATTTGCCTAGGGTGTCACATACACCCCCTTAGGGACTTAGGGTCCTCGCTGAGGTTTGCCCTACCCTCGTTCAAGGTTGCATGTGAAGTGGCTGTGATACCGTATATAACAGCCCAACCCACGAGTGATATTGTCCATTTTGGGCCTTGGCTCACATGACTTTAAAATGCGTCACTGCAATTTAAGACTTGTTTATTTATATACCTAACATCTCTCTCGTGTTTTGTCGATGTAGGATTCGCTTGGGAAGTCATATATTTATAAGTAACAACCCATCCCTTTGGTGATATTGTCCACTTTGGGCGTAGACCTGCACGACTTTAAAACACGTCACTAGAGTCTAATGCTTGTTTACTTATTTAACCAGCATTTCTCCCGTGTTTTTTTGATGTGGGATTCGCCTGGGATGTCACATACACTCCCCTTTAGGGACTCTGCGTCTGTGTTGAGGTTTACTCCACCACCTTCTCAAAGATGTGAGATTCGTCTAAACTCAATTGACCGCCGAGGTTTGCGCTACCATGGTTCAAGATTGCATGCGGAGTGGCTATGATACTATATGCAACACCCCAACTTACTATTGATATTGCCCGCTTTAAGCCTAGGCCCACACGGTTTTAAAACGCGTCATTAGGGTTTACGACTTGTTTGCTTATATACCCATTTGCCTAGGGCGTCACAAAACTTTGGTGTGGTTCAAAGCTGTTTGGAACTAGTAATACTCCCTTCGTCCCAATTTATGTCGCATCGTTTGAATATGCACGAGTTTAAGAAATAAAGGAATACTTTTGAAATTTTGTGTTCTAAACAAGCGTTACTCATTTGTGTGGTTGGAAATCAACTCATTAAGGATAAAAGTAAAATTTTAAAGTAAAATTGTTTCAAGTATATAAAGGTGACATTCTTTTTGTGACAGTATAAAAAGTAAAGTGTGCCGCATAAATTGAGACAGAAGGACGAACATATAGAAATTTGAGTTCATACACAGATAGGCATGCTCGTTGCCATTGGAGACAAATTGGCGAGAGACTTCTTTTAAGAAGGTAAAGGAGGAGAAAAAAAGTTGTAGAATTGAGAAAGATAATTGTCACCGTATATTTTATCCAAAAAAAAAAAGAAAAGAAAAGATGTAGATAATCGTCCCCGTATATGAGGGATTGAGGGTGCTAGGAATTTGGATAATATCTATATCTATATCTCTCAGAGTTACAATGCTTTAGGGAGAAATGTAATAACGCGACTCAATATGGAGATGTAAGCAAGGAGTGGTTCTTACAGATACAATGATTATTTACCGTGAATGAGTAAAAAGGGATTATAAATACAAGACAAAGGTTCTCACAGCACATTGAATATACTGCTGGGAATGGAAATACTAAATAGTATAAGTTTTGGAACATATGTGGCGGGGGACCAATTTTGAAGGAAGTATTCCCAACAGTTCTTGGCGTAATCAATGACAGGAAGTGTATGGTCACTTTTGGAGAAATAGACGGGGATCACTTGAGGAGGGCCATCCATGACAGGCAGCGGAGTGAGACTGAGGTATGGAGGAATTTGTGGGGCACCAAAGAAAGTAGCCTCTTTTACTTGGTATACAATGTAGATCGTAGAATATGATCTTGATGGCATGCACTTGAAAAGGAGGAGAATTGTGGTGACTTGGTGTTGTTTGTGTGGTAGGATCTCTTTTCGAACAGGTCAATATTTTTGTGAAGAAACAAACAACATATATCTTGTGCTGTGCTTACATTCCAGCAAAAAGCCCCCC